>VOMN01140431.1:0-11294 GCA_014899125.1 Orchestia grillus
GTGGGGTTTTGGGTAGGTGGGGTTTTGGGTAGGTGGGTGGGTTGGTGGTTAGCATGTTGGTGGGTTGGTGGGTTAGGCTTCTGGTGGGTTGGTGGGCTGGTGGGTGGGCTTCTGACAAAACACTTGGTAGGTTGAGCAATGAGTTGAAACCTAAAACGGAGATAGTGGTGGGTTAAGCGGTGGGGTCGAACTCAAAAGTGAGAGAGTGGTGGGTTGAGCGGTGGGGTCAAACTCAAAAGTGAGATTGTGTTGGGTTGAGAGGTGGGGTCAAACTCAAAAGTGAGATAGAGGAGGGTTAATGGCAAAGTCGAATCCAAAANAAAAGTGAGATAGAGGTGGGTTAATGGCAAAGTCGAATCCAAAACTTGCAGTTAATTTTTGGTGGTATACATAGAGTATATCGGAGACTTCCCGTGATAAAATTAGGTTATTTTTTTAAGTATTATGGCATGAAGCTCGGAGCTCTTACGCTGAGTCATACGGAAAAACTAATAGTGTACGAATTATCAAAATAATCTACTTCTACACGTAACTGAAGGCAATTGTGACACAAACCGTCATGGCCTGACATCTTGCTACTGATCCCTTCCAATTGCCTCCATAACGGCAAAATTGAGTTAGAATTCATCCAATTCCTTAAGCTAACATAATTGGCAGTTATTGCCTAGAAAAGACATCGAAGTTCGCTGTGATTACTGGCATGATTTAGTGATACGTCGGAATTTTGTCTTATAATACAAAAGTGCTTGTTTGTTCACTATAGTCTTTTTTTAATTGACTTTCTACGTGTGTAGTAAGTTTCAGATCCAATGCATCTTTCAAGTCGCGGACACCAAGCGCTCTCTTCCGTCAAATCGACTGAGATTTTCCAGAAGCAAAGCTCAATGAAAATTTTAGAGCGGGTCGTCACCGCGAGTGGTCAACAGCCTCATAAATCGAGACACTCGTCCGATACTTCCTGACGTCTTCTAGAAATATTAACCCGCCCACCTCGGGCGACAGCTCATGATGCATAGCTTGCAATCACAGCCGGGGGGCCAGTGGCTCTGCCTGCATGCTAAGTCGAAGCGGATGCGGTCAATCAAACTGAAGAAATTATTATCGCGGCCTTAGAGCACGCGTGTTGCTTGAACCGTTGGTTATCGCGGCCTTAGAGCACGCGTGTTGCTTGAACTTTAGAGCACGCGTAGGAAAATGGTCATCCTGAGCAACAGACGTGCTGAGGAGTACAAACTTGATGGGGACGGGATGCTTGTGGAATTTTCAATAATTTCAATCGACGAGTATGCGATCGCGACTCGATTGTGAAATTTTGGTTAATGTGTGACAACGATATATCTGGGCAGAATTTTTCTGTGACCAAATGCCAGACGAGCGTGACAACGGAAGTAAATTTTTTCGAATTTTCGGTCTCCCCACCCCTTAAATCATGTAAGTACATCTAGGCCTCGGATGTGGTGCACATCTGGGTACTCTGACATGCACGTACTGTTACATTCTCACACTCAGATGTAGAATACATCTAGGCACTAAGACGTGCTAGTTTTATACATCTAGACACTCAGACGCACAAGTACTGTACAACTAAGCACTCAAACGTGCACGTATTGTGCATTTAGGCACTCAGACGTACACGTATTTTACATCTAGGCATTCAGATATACAGTAGCCCAAGCAGGTGGTACCTTGACCTAGCCTAACTAGCGGAATGGTCTTTTAAATATCGATGCTTCACGTATTCGATATACCTCAAATTCAACAAATATCGTGAATAAATTTCCAAGGCGAAACAAAATACAGAAATCCTTGAAAAAAAATTTTGATTTAAAATTCACAAAAATCCTTTTATGAAGAATTCAGAACACAGCCAGTTAACAAATGTACGACCTGGACTTTTAGATGTCGAATTGATTTCATCATTGTTAGTCATTGGGAATATATCAGGTGATTGTAGGTAGCAAAAAATAGTTAATTTGAGCCGAAAATTCTCGTTTTACATAAAAAAATTCAATGAAGATCGTCGCCTGGTGATCGTCGGCATCGATGCCGCCTGCTACTGCAGACCGAATGTAAGCCAACAGCAAGAACTGCCCGTAACAAGCGTAAACTTTTGACAAAAATCCTGAATAGCCGACCCTAGCCGACTTTTTGAATTCATTTCAAATAATTTGTGTACCACGAGATTAAATGGACAGTGCAAGGTGTCTACATGTTTACATCTCTTATATTTGTATGTGAAGAGACTCTACGTCTACTTTGGTTCTTGCCAAACTTTGTGTCGGAGACCAAACTCTGATGGGGGGGGAAGTAACTCAGGTTAATTTTAATTTCTTCTAATGAAAGGTCTTGTAAACTCCAGGCCGTGACTTCTATTTGTGAATCGAGTCTACGACTCTTATATGTGGATCGAGTTCATAACTTTGATATTTCATACGTGGATCAAGTTCACAACTTTTATTTGTGGATCGAGTTCATAACTTTCATATTTCATACGTGGATCAAGTTCACAACTTTTATTTATGGATTGAATTCATAACTTCCATTTGTACGGTGCAGTGCAATACGACGACTTCATTTTGACAACTCATACGATGTCAGTAGAGATTCAATTAATTCCTGTTCCTTCAACAGTTGATGGTCCGTTGTAAAATTTTCAGTGAACTAAATGATTTCAAAATAAATTTGGAGCGACCTTTTACAAGCCGGCTCCCTCGAACGACCGAGGTCAAAAGATGAAAGAACTTTTAAAATTTATTCATTTAGAAATTACTTTTTTTATTTTCCCCACCCAGCATTCTTTGTCCGCCAGAACGGCAGTTTACTGCAGTGCTAAACTGATGCGGTAAGTCCTCTACAAATAAAGAAATATTTGTTTTTACTTCTGAGTATCGTTTTTTGTTATGAAAAACCTTCTCTACATATAAACGTGGGTGGTGTCCATGCATTCAGAACACATTGTAGTTGTTTTGTCGGGTCAAATAATTTAAAAGACTTTCCATGGGAGTAAATTTGTCACAAAAGCCTGCTTCGTCCCCAAAAAAAATGTTCCTTCTGAATTTTATTTCAGAACGTTGGCAAACAATAACTAAATGTGTGGTAAACTAAAGAGCATTTCTTCATTTTACAGAGTTTTAAGAAAATTATTTCTTTAATTGACGGGAAAGTGTCCTCATGCTGTGTAAACACTCATAATTTTTACACGATCTGAGACAGAGGTCGTCGAACGCTTTTTCCTCATGGTAACTTTATAATGCAAAAGACACCTCCAACTGAGTAGAAAAGTAGCAACTACAGTACTGTCTAAAGTACGTACGAGGACAATAGTACGTGCTGCATTAAACATTAAGTTCTTCAATCTAGTTAAAAGCTACGATAAGATGCTAAGTTTATCGGCAATAAAAGATCGAAACCAAAGGAAAACCTCGGCGAAAAATTTCTTGGCTTATAGGTTTTGGGTCACACTCAGCGCCCGACAGACCAACGATGAGAGAGATTATGTCAATATCTGCTGAAGAAATACTTTTCATTATAAAAATGAACCTAATAAATACCTTTTTCGACGGGGCGCGCGAATGCTACTTTTATGGAACATTTAGACTTTGCGAATACATAATATAGTCGGCTATCTTTTCAGAAGTAACCGATTGGCATGTCCGTCTCTAAGCCTGTTCACACATTTTATGTGAAGAGAAATACATACATGAATTTTGCATATTTTCTTTATTATTAGTTGAAAATTTTGCTTCACGACTGCAGTGATCAATGAATTTCAATGATCAATGAATTTCAAAAAGTATTCATTATTTTCATGGCTACTGCATGTTCAGTTAATAAATTCAGCTTATGAAGAATGCTCATGAGCTAATAGCCTCGACCACCTTCTTTAAAGTTGTACAATTTGTCTTTGCACAATTTATTTATTCACAAGTTTATCAGATTTGGTGCACAGAGATTGCGCGAATTACGATCGCTTTCTTCAGATCTTTCGAATTCACTAACGACCTTCTTTGACTTGACTGTCGATAGATTTTCTAATGCCGAGTCTTTAAAATAAACCATTAGAGTGACAACCTGACTTTTATTCAGATTGACATTTTTCCGACCGAATCTCTTTTGAAGTGCCGTATCATTTGACAAACCAAGGGAGAAAACTTCATTTATATCTTTTAATTAAAATCTCTGCCTTGAGAACGTGAGGCTCATGCTACTCTTCAGTAACCTGAACATAGTTCTAAGGCTGGTTTTAGGCCTGTTATTTCTTGTTATTTCCCTCCTGAGGGATGCTCGAAAACAGCGCCAGTGTTTTCAACTTACTCCCAAAATACGGAAGATAAAGAACCATGAGCACTTTACATGCTTCCAGGCTCTCTGGAAGCTTAATAGAGTAGAAACGACGGTCTATTATGACTTCAAACATGGTTCATCCAGAACATATTGACCGACTGCAGCGTCACTTAATATGCGTAGAAGGATTTCTGTGTGTCCTGATAGCTACGAACGAGCGTTGCGCGAGCTGTGCATATGACGCACTTTATAATATGGAAATTTTTGCTTTTACAGTGCGTTTGCAAGTCCAAAATCACGGACCGAATGGCCCATAACTTAGGAATATATTGTCACTCCAGTGGAAAATGACGGCTTTAGAGCAACGCGAAGTAAGTACCCGTCAGAACCATAGACTCGCAAACACACGCTCGGTTTTCTATAAAATTAACTCTTTCTCACCGTAAAATGAGGACTTTCATCAAGGGACCAAAGCTTAATAGATGAAATTGAATTCAGCTTTACATAATTACACTAAGCACTAAAAGTAGTTCCGAAACTTTCTGATAGATTCATGAGCTGGCTGACAACGTAGTATCTTCTGAATCATTAATATCCGTATTTATAGATATATATACAGTATTTTATGCCACACAAACAGCAACCACCACATCGGAAACCGTTCTCGATACCTAACCCCACGGTACAATTCCACCGCAACTCATCGCCCACTTCCACGACACAATTCCATTGTTACCCACTAGCCAACATCCACGACACAATTCCATTGTTACTCACTAGCCAACTTTGCCCCCAACGCTTACAATTCCAAGGTAATTCCCCCCCGAAGTCTACCGCCTCAGAAATAGACTGCAGTCTTGAGCGATGTTCGTCAGGCTTTTGTTCTGAGCTTGCCATTACAGGCGCTCAGGCCGCGGCTTCAGAGGAGCACCTCAGCCAGCCCGACTGGGTGCGCCGCCCATCATAATGGGAGCGATGAAGCAGCAGCTCGTCAGATAACAACTGAAGCAGCAGCTCGTCAGATAACAACTGCAGCAGCAGCTCGTCAGATAACAACTGCAGCATCCCGCTTGCCGTCAGCGGGTCTCGCCAGCTTCATCGTAACTTTAGTTTCGTTATAACGTAACGTTCGTCCTAACCTAATGTAACCTCCGTCCTAACCTAGCCCAATGTAGCCGTCTTCCGAACGTAACCCAACCTCGTCTTCATTCTAACCTAACTTGACAAAGAAATGAAAGAAAGAAAAACCGTTTATTCTGATATCTGTCACAAGTAAATCATGGTTCTATCGAATTTTCCAACTCGACAACTAAAACCTTAAAATTAAAAATGGTGAAGTCGCGTTAAAATTTTGAACTGTGATCAGTAATGCTGCATCATTTAAATTACAAATGGAACTCGCATTCAAGCTTCTTAATTCGGTGCTGAGCACCAAAAGTTGAATATTAACTAAAATCATCGTGTGGTTCTTCGTGTATACCTCATAAAACTTGAAAGATGGCTCCTACCAACCTTGATTGTCTTATATGAAAGATTGGCCTCAAAATATTAACAGAAAGTTGAACCTGTTACGAATTATACAGAATGAGACCTCTACAATTTTTTTTTTAACTGTAGTAAGAAAGAATTTCTACGGATTTGTGCCGTCTAGCTCTTGAGAAAAGTGTATTGATGGTGTTGAAACGTATCTTTCACAATTGTGTTACATAAACTTGTGCTGTTTGAGAGAAATAAGAGTTTATATATTTCAAAAATAATTGACGCACGTGACAGGTGATACAGTAAATCACTCGGCAATAAATGAGTAAGAATACAGTGCTATAATCAAGCATGCAAATCACATTAATACTTCAAACTATGATACCTAATTTGGTAGCTGATCGCCCCCGCCCACTGCGATGTGATGGATAAACGGCACAGCTTAAATTATTGTACGAATTCATTTGATTCCGTGTCATACATTGTAAAAAAAGTCATATTACGAAACAGATCATCCAAAATAAGAAAAATGACACGTAACATGGTACTAAATGTACAAATGGAATATTGAAGATTTAGAACTGAGACAATCTTTGTCTTTAGATAACCTAAACTAATTCAACCCTACTTCCGTGCTAACCATGCCTAACCAAACCTAACCTGAACATTCCAATCTAATCTTAACGTCCCAACGAAACCTTCGGTCTAAACCCAACCGAACCTTCGTTCTAACCTGACCTAACGGTCGCCAGTAAGTCGTAATAGCTTTAGCCCTCGCTCATCAGCTTCTGCCACGTCTGAACAGCGTTTTGCCACCTCACAACAGTTTTTACCCCCTCACAACAGCTTTTACCCCCTCACAACATCTTCTATCACCTCACAACAGCTTTTGCCACCTGACAACAGCTTTCGTCACATCTCGATAGTTTCGTCTCGGCCAGCTCGCCTGCGTGGGCCGCCAATCCTGATGTGAACAGTCCAGCGGTCTCATCAGATCTCAACACCAGCTTCCCTTTTGCGGCCAGTGCGCAATGAGTTTCCGCTCCGTTGGTTTATTAGTTTTTAACTCACATGAAACGTGAGTGGGTGTTTGGAAGGAAAGCTCCAACCAAACATGAATTTTCAGTTTCAGTGATATTTTTTCTGTCGTGGGTTTGTCTCTCCAGTTCGTTCGTAATCGTAATTGCAATACCTACTTCAAGTAATCCAAGGTGACGTAATACGACAAGCGAGATGGAGAGTAATGGAAAATATTATTTTAGAAGCATTATTTTTAGATTATTTTTAAAGATTATTTTAGACAAGAGTATTTCTAGCTTCGACTCGGCAGCTGTCATCTGTGAATCTAGAAATAAGGCGACAAAATACTTAAAGATAGACTTGAGAATCGTATGAACCTTTTAACATTGAACGAGGTCTCTAAATGCAGAAAAATATTTTCTCGCGTACTTGACAATTATTATCCATGAAAACAGTCGTAATCAGCGATTCACATAACTCCATGTCGTGAAACATATTTTTCTAATCGGAAATACAAATTTTGGCCTGCATCTGAAAACATTCAAAACTAGGTTTCAAAGACATGTGAATGAGCATGTAACTGAAATCTTCCTCCAGCCGCCTATTTATATTTAAGTATTTTTTAGTCGGTAGGGATATTGTCTTCCTTAATGATCACGATACAAAAACTGAACGCAGTAATCACCATTCCTGATAATGAACTTATCCGTAACAAATACTGATTCCTGAAATTCTGGGATGATGCTATTCTTCAGTTTAAATTTTTGATGGGATTCCAGTTTTAGAATTGCACGAAAAACGAAACAAGCTCAAAGAAGCATCGGAATATTCATTACTTCTACATCTGGAATCGAAGAGTTTCAACTCCCTCTTGAAAAAATTTCTGCAAGCAGAATTAAATTTTAGGAAAACGATTTTTCGACAACAACAAATCTTTTACGACCTCCATTCTGGGACTAGAACTCGTCACAACATTTGTTTTCGGAACCCATTATAACAACGAGTAAAAATCTGTCTCCCGTATGCTTTTCTTGCTGCTATTTTGAGCACACGTTACTTTGGCCCTAAAAATCAGACACAATAGGGCAAGAATTTTTATGTCTTTAGTTGATATGAAAGCTAACTTTTATCTTTTTTTCGAGCAGACAACTAGGTGCACACAAAAATAAAGTCGAGCTTGTGTGGGGAACACCGCAATGCTAAAAATACTCAACTTGACAGTCAGGTCTAATCCTAAGTCAACACTAAAGTTCTTCCTAGGACAAAAGGCAAATTAAAACGAGAAGAATTACGTAATTCAAAACAAGGAGGCAAAAACAACCTACGGAATAAAAAGGCAAAAAATCTTATGCCTGACCAACGTGAAAAATTAAAATTTCGAGCTACGGGAATCGCTTAAACACTGACTCTCATATTGCATAAATTGTAATGAGATGCTCTGCAAAAAATGGGAAATGAATTCTTATGAATTGTTATGCTATAGTCCGGCTTCAAGAACAAACACATCTTCCGTTATGGTCCAGTAAGAAATGAATCCAAAAGAGGACCGAGATCGAAAAAGGCTAATTGATTATCGAAATTAACTCTCTTCGAACGTCGGAAATATGTTGAGGAATTCCCAACACATGTTTGAAGTATGAACATTCATGCTGAGTCTACGTTTTCATAAATGCTGCTCTTACGAACTCAAGTTCACAAAAAACTCTCTACTTACGAACTTTCCTCGTCAGCGAAAGCACCCTGCATTGGTCAACTCCGTGACAATTTCCGTGTTTTTTTCACGTATTTTAAGCGATGCAGTTCTTCACCCGAAAACGCACAGAGTATATTATTTTTTCTCAAAGGCTTCTCCACCGTATCATCTTATTTTATTTTCCATCAACAACAGTATCATTTAAAAAACCACTGGGCCACCAAACTATCTGCATGAAAAAAAGATCTGCATGCAGCGTTAATCTTACTCGGTCTTGCAAATATGATCCTGTGAATTAAACGAGCTAAGTAATCTCTGAATCATTTCTTACTTCTCCGAGAGTTCTCTAACACATTTCATTTTTTGATAATATAATCCGAACCTGTACGTTGTCATTTCTTACTTCTTCGTAAGTTCTCTAACACATTTCATTTTTTGAAAATGTAATTCCAACCTTTATGTGGTCATTTTTGACCTCTCCCAGAGCTCCTAAACCCATTTCATTTCTTGATAACATAATTCCAACCTTTACTTGGTCATTTCTCACCTCTCCGAGAGTTTCCTAACTCATTTCATTTCTTGATAATAAAATTCCCAACCTGTATGTGGCAATTCGAGACTGATCATTGGGCGTCATTGGGCTGCCGCGTCCTGTTCGGAGCCAGAAATATATTCCTTGGCCCTCTACAGACCATGGTAAAGAATCACGGACGTCCACAGTAATCCAGTTCAGTTTAAAATCCTATTAATGCTTTACAAACTGGAGTGAATATGCATGCAAGGGCATGAAATTTGAACGACTGCTCAGGAAAAATTTTGTTCATTGAACAATTTAGTTGAACCTTCTACTGTTAACAAATAAGAGTGGGCATGGCGCCAGACAAGATTTCGTGAGTACTGAACAGCCCTCACGCTGTGGCGAGCGGGTCGTCAGGACGTGAAATGACCTCTGAATGGATGTCTGATTGAGGACTTTGCATATGGAGTAGCTCAACCGCGGACTCGGTGTGTTGCCATGGCGCCATCCGGGCGCCATCCTGGGCCATCCGCACCACTGGACCGTCAGCCCAGACCTCTGGGCCATCATCATCGCTGGACCGTCAGCCCAGACCTCTGAGCCGTCATCATCGCTGGACAGAAAGTACAAGCCTCTGAGCCGTCAGCATGGGCCTCTAGACGTTCAGCATGGACTTTTGAATCGGCAGCACTGCTGGGTCATCTACCCGGACTTCTTGGCCGTCACTTAAAACGCGTGGACTGTAAACACCTTTTGAACGTCGGCTCGGAACTCTGAACCATCAGTGCTACTCTAGAGTCAGCAGTACAACTTAAAAGCTCCCATGGAAATGACTGCAACTGCTCGTTTGATGTGGCACCGATCATCCGACCTCAATAGAGAGGTCTTGCCACGGGCACCACGGCTCATTGGGCTGGCGTTCGTGCAGCTACAGCCTGACTCACCGCGTGGGGTGCACGATCCTACGGAAAAAGCGAAATGACGGAGCTTCGATGAGAAGTCGACAGTACGTACACGTTAATGCCTTCTTTTGTATCCGACAATTTATTGAGCTGCGTGTCGTCTTCTAAGTTTCAGCGATGTGTGAACATGGCTACCTGAATGGGAACCTTCACGCTACAGAGTGACATGAAAACGATTACAAATTTAATTCAACCATGACATCTCAAGGTCTTAAATCATTCACCAAAAAAATATGAGATTACGAGCTAAGAGTAAATGTATTGATAAAGAATGTGAGAGAGAGGAGGAGGACCAGATCCTGATGGCTGGAATTCAGTTATTCAATCACTTATGATAAATATGTGTTTGGCTATTGGAACCCAGTTTTTGTACTTCTCAAATGTCTTCATTTGCATCATCTCAGCCCAAGTTCTTTGGGTCTTTTCTCCGGAAATATTGAGAAAGCAGCGACAGAAATTCATCAGTACAGATCGTGAATAAAAAACTCGTCTTAAAAGATGTCCATGATAAAATGCCAATCTACACTCGATTATGCCACCTAACTTTGGATCAGGGCAGTCACGTAGCGCGAGCTTGATTAAAAGACGGAAAACTTGAGCTTCTTCGAAGAACATCAATTTTCTTTGATGAATCAAAGTCCCTTAGTAAGATCAGTCTTATCCAGAAAAGTTACAGATGAGGCGGAATTTAATAAGACGAGGAGATCAGGGAAAAGGAAGTAAGTAGATAATCTATGGAAAAGAAGTGCATGCAGCAATTGGGCTATAAAATATTGACGATAAAATAGATTTAACAATCTATGAAGACTAAAGATAAGATCGTTATTTGGTCTTTCGTCGGAGTCTCGTAAATCTAACGTTAAATCAACGTGAAAGAAGACGAAGATTCATTTTGATGGGTTATTCCTCTTTTTTCAAATGTATGTAATTGATAATAACTGACGACAAGAACTACAGAGAAATGTTAAGCTCATAATATCACATCTGCAGCGACGGCTTGCTTTTTCCTTTAGTAACTTCATTGAAATGACGGATCCGTAATGAATGTATTTTTAGTCAGAAATAGAACTTTTTTGTTACAGACTATACGTATGAATCACCCATACATACAGAACACTCGTATTTGCCGTCTACAGTTCTTGCCAACGCTCTTCTAATTACTATATGCATACCGTTTGCTAAGGAAAAAGCGGAATAAAATTTCCCACCTACCAAAACTGGCAAACTAAACACTTTATCGGCAAACCGACTTAGGCTCAATGAAACTTTGCGAAAAAAAATTGTTTTTGGAGATATTAGCTGTATAATGTTTGAAATAAGGAAATTTGAAACGAAATTG
>VOMN01140435.1:0-24376 GCA_014899125.1 Orchestia grillus
ATTTCTCATGAAAGTAAAACAGATCTAACAGAAGGTAGTCCTCTAAATGATTCGCAAGAAAATGACGGTGCCGCCAAAAAGAATGCTTTGCCAGACAAAGACGAGATTAATTTTGGTGGTGACATGCCTGGTCGGTATGAAGAACAAATAAGCGTAGAACAAGTGAAACAAGAGGCGTTGCAAGCCTTGAATGAAATGCACCGCAAGAGCAGATATGCTTCTCCTGTCGTACTTCCTAAAAAGGTGTCGCCTCCATCAAGCGATGATGACTCAAAATCGAACGATAGTTCTGATTCTTTACACGAGGTAGGCAAAACAGCCGGCGCTGCTGCGGACTTGGAGGAAATCCCACGAGCCAAGACTCAAATTAGCAAAGACACTAAAGAACTGGAACCGGACAGCAACTTGACGACGCCAGACCGACCTGCCAAGGAGATGTCTTCTAAAACCTATGTCAAAGACAGTGCGTCGTCTGTGACGCTCAACTTGCCAAGGTTTGGTGCCATAATTTCTTCTGGTGACAACGCATCGGATGGGCTTAAATCTACCATGGAGAATGCGGGAATTAGCACAAGCGTCTCTAGCTCCAAGTACTCGAACCCGTCGACGCGCGTTGGAATCGCTGGCGCCAAAATAGTCAAGGATTTACTGCAACCAATCTTGGAAAAGGCAAGTCTCAGTTCTAGTTGGTTTTTGGTTAGCTTGCTTGTGCGTTCTGAATTAATCCATTAACGCTTTGCGACATTTATGTGTAGGTACACTTGATTGAAATTATGCGGAATTAGAACGATGGTAAGGAAGGTAATGGCAATTATATGATTTAGTGATTTTGCTGTTGAAATAAATTATACAGGAAGTTTAAAAGTAAGATAAAACTGATTTATTTCTTGATTCAGGGTTTTAGTGTCCCGTGACGTATGGGCGTTTTCTTTATAGAATCGCATTTATTTAGTAACTGGACAACGATTTATCTTCAAATTTTATTTCTGATACAAGTAACCTACTAAACACTAGCGTCAAAAAAACTAACCTAGTTTATTGAGAGATTAACTTTATGCATTGATGGGCTAATCACCATTTTGGCATCAAAATCTTTATCTGAACTATTGCTACAGTGCAAAGCTCGTTCAACTTCTCTATAGAACTAAACTCATTTCTTTAAAAACAGGTATATGTCCGTACATTTGTCTTGTCTTTACTATGAAACAAATTTTGAAATACAAGACATTTTGAATTTTGAAGCTTGGGCAAATTCTGAGGCCTATGTCAAGTACATTAATATTTAATTAATTCTTAATAATTTACGAGTCATAGGTATTGCTTTTGTGCGGACTGAAGGATAATTCGTATTTTTATAGTTTCTGCAAAATTTCCGTTTAATTGAATACGTGTTTGTTTTCCGAAATTCTTTGTTTCTCATTAGACCGGACAAAATAAGGCCAAAATTTTGAACAGAAATAACGTTGGTATATTTATGTTAGTAATATCTTTGTCGTTAGGGTAGAAATATATTTTTGAAATTTTCGTTGTGCTTCGAAGGCTTAAGCGTTCAATACTTTCTTCTACTTCGGCAAATATTTTACATATTCTCTCTATACTTAAATCTTATTGAGAAAACTTTTGACTTAGTGTATTCCCTAGCCCCAAAACTGTTTTCAGAATCTTGCTTTGAACAACGTAAGTAGTTTATTTAGCACTCACCATTTGATTTCTAATACGAGATATTTCCCTTTGAGCCACGCACATCTAAATTGTATTTATTCATTTACTACCGTATATTTTTTTTTAATTTGTACTCCCGCGTTTCCAGAAGCCAAAGTCGATCCAACCGCCGGGCCCCAGCTTGCGGGTTGAAGTCGTTGAAGGGTTGGCAGAATACGAGAACTTTACAAGCAGAGCTCCGCATTTGCTGCTGTCCTGCCCTCACGTGCCTTACGCCACACTCCTCTCATTTAAAGGCCAAATAATAGAGGTGTGAGTTAGGGATCTTAGAAGTGCAATCGTTCGTGTACACAGTCTTATAACTCTGACTGGCGTTGAATTGTTTTGTTATGATTATTTATGTTTGTTCGTAATATTTTTTGGCTGCTGTGACGTGTAGTCCATACTTAGGGAAGAGAAGATTCAACAGGCAAGGTCAAGTCATAAAATCTTATTTTTGATCAGTACCTTCAAGTTCAGGTAACTGTTAACGTTCATTTATTTATTCAACCACTAACGAACTACACTGAGCACGGGGGTCAACTGATAATAAAAGTTCAGTATTTTCTTCAGTAAAATTTCCGACGGTAGTAACGTTGCTCATACAAATGAAATAACTTAGTTTATATTTTCAGCGGGACAATGTAATCCATCGGTACATATGCTACTATACATCGTGAATTCCTAGGTCGAGATTCTATAGGAACGCAAATTTGTGGTACGAATAATACTCCTTTCTAACGCATTTTGAACAGTTTCATTTACATTAGAAAAACTTACTATCCAGCGAATAATGTTCAGTGTTCGAAACGCGAGTTGTGTTCAGATTATAATTCACAAAGTGGGAAATAAAATGAACTTCAGTTTTGCCATTTTTATTTATTTTCAAGTTATTTTCAGATTTTTTTGTACTTTTTATCAGTGCAGAAACGACAACTCCAACTGAAAATGAAATTTCGGTAAACACTGCCTGGTGGTACCGAAAAGCGTACTGCCGAGGCATTTAAAGTAACAAAGTTGAGATCCCAGCACCAAAGAAACGCGGGTCAAAAATATACTTCTACTCTTGTAAACAGTATCCTGAATCGATATACTAAAATATATTCCCCCGTATTACGACACGTGAAAGACGTCATTGCTACAGGTTTCTGTCACTGATCATGGTAAATCGGTGTCCGATCTAAGTTTAAGTGCCTCCTCGCGTTTGAATGCTAGCATCAGCTTCATACGGCGCAATATTAAACTTACATCGACGGACCACGGCACTCCAGGTCGAGAGTGGCAGCAGGCCTATTTAAAATCACCTTAGACAGAATCGTGCAAAAGTATAACAACAGCAGCGGTCCATCTCCAGTCATACGTCGTCGGAATGAAACACAAGACGTCGTCAATGAAAGGAGGAAAATCGCTATGTAACCTAACGTGCCACACAACAGAGTTGTACAACCTGTGTTGCAAAAATTTAGCACTGTAGTCCACGGCGGACATGATTTGCACCAAGGCTGGTTTCAAATCTGCCTTCGGAGGTGAGGAATTTACTTTTTCATAACATGTACCAGCCTGTTTTCTCTTTCCCTTCGAAAGAATAAGTCCTTCTGCGTGAGAATGCCAAGGACGAGGGGCGAAATAGAAATTTGATTTCAACATTATGTAGTACCTTCCGAATCACCTATCATCTAGTCAACATTCATGTATGATCAAATCATACGAGCTCTTTTTCGAGAAATCTCATATAGAACAAAAGTAAGATTGCACGGCGTTCCGTTGCGATGCTGCTCGCGTACTAGAAAGATTGAGACGACAAAGGTACACACCGACTTCGCATAACAACTATACTACATTGTACTCTTTCCTACGCGGAACGTTTAGCATCTGATACAGAGAAGCTTAGTTATTTAATTATGTTCAATAGAAAACGGAAAGGAACACAAAAATAGTATGCTAACAATGAATGGATAAAAGATAACCCAAATGAACCCTTTTACCCTAACCATGATAATTTGGAACCTTCAATCCCTTATTTACTGAAATTGCCATTTCTAAAAAATGAATGAGCACCAATCGTTCAAGTTCACACCATCCTGATAAGCAAATAAGCACGTATAAAAGCTAGGCTTCTGTAATTTTAACTTGATTTGTATGTAATATGTCCCAACATAAATTTAATCTTAATCACGTTACCTTAAAAATTATAAATAAAAATATTAGGAATATATGAGCATTGAAGTAAACTATCGCGTAGGAAACAAAAATTAATTTGAATATAATCCAGTCCTTGCAGACATCAATGATAGCAGTGGCTCAAAAGATATTACCAATGGAAGAGTACCAAGTACAATTAGTCAGTGCACCTTTATACGACTGAATTCAGTATCAGCTTACATAAAAAAAAATCTAACACTAAACAGACGTTATAAGAAGAATTTACTTTATCCTTCGGTAGCAAAATGTAATTCAAAACTTCTTACACAACGAAAACCAACGACAATCGTTCAAGGAAGAGTAGTGCTTGTTACTAAATTCTATACATACTACAACGTAAGTAAGAAAATATAATAAAATATCCATCAAATAAAGCAAAGACATGCGTAACATAGAAAGAAAGTGAAATACTTTGCTCAACTTAGATCGTCGAGATTACGAAAGGAAAAGACAAACTTCTCTTGAGAAGAGCAATGGAGAAGCACAACGAGCTAGGCAAGAGTTCATACCTACTCCTGTAGTGTCAAAAAGCGATGCCCTTACAGCAAACCTAACATTCACAAGTGCCTTTTGAAATCTCTAGGACTCCCCTAAAATTCTCATAAGCAACTCTACACCGTCATCTGAAGTTTCACTCTTAATTACCCGAAACCGACCGCACCACAAAAATAAATCCTTTCTACGTGGTGAAGATATCGCTAACCATCAAGAGCGTTATCACATTCTAATCGTCAGCTCGATGTTAAACTGAATTACTATCTTACGTAGTAAGTAATTTATATTCGCAACCTTATTGGTAGGTCAAGGTACACACATGACTTCACTAAAGCAATACCAAAACAGAGACTAATAAAAAAATGCCTTACGAGCACAAAATCAGCGTCGTATCGAGTCTTAAAATCACCCAACCCCAGTATATTGAACATTTAAATGTCCAGCTGAGTTGCACGTCTTGACGGCTAGCTGATATCTTGTTCACGTCAAACGCACGGGGACACAGGTGTCAGGGTGCAGTCTAGTGTTTCGGTGTCTAGTGCTGCATTACAAGGGCCACTTCAGTAACCATCGTCCTTGATGCGCCCACCGTCACCTTCAGACACAAACCTCTTGCGAGCTCTGCAATATTAGAATGATCCAGCGTCAGTAAACTTCATAAAAACAGTTACCTATGACAGTGTTCGAAAACAACAAGTATATAATCGAACGAATGCAGGGGTATCAGAAAAAACTTTGTAGAAGTAATTAATCTGCGAAACTTTATACGTTAGTACATAAAGACTAAACATTTTAGAAGGAATATAAGGAACCGAACGAAACGAGAGCGTTCTCTCTTAGAATATTAGGTGACGGGAAAAGAGGTGAAAAAATTAACTAGTATACGGAATTGACGAGAAGAGGGCGTAGAAGTTAACTTAAAAACGGGGTTTAGATGTAAAATTCCCTAAACCGAAATTTGTGCTTAAAAAACAATTGCGATTTCCACAACTATTAAACAAACCTGAAATGTCTACCCAAGTCCAGTTCAAATAAGCAAAAACTTATTGAAACATTCATGTATAGCAACTCATGTATACTAATTTTAAACCATCACCAGTTACTTGTGTAACTAATCCAACTGAAGACAAGAACTTCATAAAACTCCTGACTTGGCGATGACAACAAAGGTAAAACAATACGTTCTCAAGCGTATTAGTGTAGAGCGCATGCTCGCACAGGTCAAGTTTAAATTGATTTCTTTCATACTTTTAATTCTGAAAAAACCTGTAAGACTACCCACTGTGAATGGATAGCAACCTTTTCTGTAAGGTTATCGCGTCGGATCCACCGATGGATTTGAAACGTTTGCCAAATAATTTTCACCTAAGCATGAACATATACAAAGTGAAAAATATGCAATGAATGAATTCGTGCCCAATATTAACTCATGCTCGAGAACTGGACTGCACATGTTTTACTATTTGTAGCTCTTTTCTGACTAGGAATAACAACCAATAATTTCTAAAACGTACGGTTATACGCAGTAACAAATTTACATCACAAAAAAGTAATGATTATCATGTCATTAGAGGCCGGTACTAACTTTAAAACCAGAGGTCCGTCCAAAAACCCTCTTGTTCTGTGTGTATGTGGTGCGACAAGAAATTTATCGACCTATTAGTTTATGCAAGCGTAATTCATAAATGTAAACGATAGTGGTTACTTTCTTGATGGAAATAATTAGGATTAAATTGTGATTCTATCAATATCGAATCGAAGTCAGCAGCTGCTATGACCAATTAACGACCGCCTGAAGCATTTGAACTACACTCGTATACGAAACTTCTTTGGGTATTGCTAAAATAAAAACGAAACGATACAAAGGATGGCGAAGTTATGTTAGAAACTACCTAAACTAAAGCATTTAAAATCGAGAATAATCTTCTACAAAATTTTGATATGCTGATCAAAAAAGCTAAAAATAATATAATCGATAAATTATTCAGACTTAAATTAAGAGTCCTTATTCCTAAGTAATAAGAGTTCAAAGTCAAGAATTTATGTAAATTAACTAGAATCGACATCACAAGAATAACGATTGATAATAGTAAATGGAGACAAATTGAGAGCTGGGAAAAATATAAATCGATCAAAACGCTCAACACTGAACACTCACCGGACGGGCATCTTGCGGGCAACCGCATCTGGAATGATTTTCTCAGCCAGGCAACTCTTGACAAACTTTTCGAGTACTGTGTAAGCAGTAGGCACATCCAAAGAAATTTGAGGCAAGTCCTCATATACCTGGTAACAAGAAATTAACTTCAGTCAACTATGTGAGAAACACAACGAGTGAGATGGGTAAATAAGTCATCCAAGCAGTATCAGAAAAAGTGCTATGGTGCGACAGGGGTGAGCCAAGCCATTGGAAGAGGCAGTGTCCTCTTAAACACATCTCCACGGCGGGTCTCGCACCCAAAATTTGCTGGAGAAATTTTGATAATTTAAATATTAAATGCTTGAAAGATTGCGTGAATGGTTTTGTTTAAAACTTTTCCTCAGAATAAGCGAAGAAAGAGTGAAGAGTTATTTACTTATTGTTAGCAGTACGACACCGCTTTATTACATGGTCTTGCTCTAAGTTTGATTTGAAAAGATAAATTTATCACCCTGTACTGAAACAATTTACAAAAGCATCATATTACAGCAATGGAAAATGAACAAAAACACGTCAAGTTTTACACACAACTCAGTAAATCACAACAGTTTACGAGTTTTTCAGATTCTACAATTAAAATTCTTCAAGTTGGAGAAGTACTTTAACGTAGTATGACGATAACATATGAATGAAAATATATTGACAAAAGGTTTACTAGCATACACGGCTCCATAGTTCTGTCGTTTTTAACTAAGAGCCTACAGTAATTATCCACGAAGGACTTCGAGAAAAAATCCAATTCTCAATTAGAACATGAACCGAAAAAGTGCATTTGCAGTAAACTGTGTTTGTGTATGAATTTCTAAAACTTTTCAGTTACGAACGTAGTTAAGAAGTCTACATTCAGAATAACGAAAAATTACTTAGCACAAAATAATCAAGAATCAAGTACCACAAGTATAATTTCTTGTTTTCCTTCTTCCAAGATGTTTTATAAAAAAAATTTCATCTTCAGTTGTTCTCAAAACATACGGTGAACTTTAAGGGGTAGAATGAAATTCATAATGGTATTGTTACTCCGTCTAGATATGAATGACATTACAAGGCGAGTCTTGGAAAACTTTTAGTTTACTGAATTCAACTATGTCGTAGTCAAAAATCTCTTCAGATAACTTGACAGTTCTAGGATACATACTGATATGAAAATACAAAGACTCCATGAACTAATGGATCAGGCTCTTATTTACATTAAATTTAACAAGGTTACTCAAGTTATTAGTGTAATTTTTCTTTTAACAATTGTTTCAGTGTCAAGCCTACCCTGTTAAATCCTTCCTTCATTTGGTTAGGCGTGACCACGACGGAGGCCTGCAGCGCAGCCAGGAGCTTCGTGATGAGGACGAGGGAACGATCGTCAAGCCTCTCCACTGCCATCACGATCGCCTCGTACACCTAAAAGAATTTAATTTCCTCGTTTGAAATCAGGCGTTTAACGAAAAGATAAAAATATCAAGAAACAAAGTTATATTGTATAATAATTTACAAAAAATTGGGAGTAAAAAATCGGCAATATACATTCGATTCGAGTCAGCCAGTATATTTAACGTGTGTGTTAATCCATTTTATTCAGCGGAAATTAAGACTTTATAAGCTAGTCGGCAAAAGACAAAAGCTACTATACCGTTCAAGTTTCTCCAACCGGCACGCTTTACCTCAGAAACTGCTACGATAATTACCAGCAAGAATTTATCAATATCAACCCATTTTTATGCCCAAGAAATCGCAATCCTGGACAACGTTTAAGAACGCAAGTAACATTATGACAGTAAAGGGACACGAGTTACTACAATTAACAAGTCGTTCTTCAACGTGTGTATCGTTGTACCCCTTTATAGCAATAAGAAGAGTCGATAAATTACTTGTTGACAATGAAGAGTGAGAGCCAGTATACTCACGAGTTCATGGTGGAAGTGCGGGACCTCGAGTTCGATGAGACACCGCTGCGCCTCCTCCACATCACACGACGAGAAATACTCTTGCAAGAGGAGGGTCATCTTTTTAACGAGGTGCTTGACTGGCCTAGTGCCGCCCCCCACTCCCCAAACGGCATCCAAGCGCACTAGCCCGTGCCTCATGGACAGAAGTGACTGAGCCCTGTTCAGGCAGATCGCGCCAACATTGCTCTCCATCTGCAGACGTCATAATGGATTTTTATATCCGCACTCAATAGATTTTATGGAAAAAAGATTAAGGCTTCACCAATACAAATGCTACTACCGAATGCATACTGTTCAATATATGATTCACGGAAAAATGTCGACAATAGCTGACCCCGATACACTTACTTGGGCCTACTCCCAACAATTACAGTGGGTAGACTTGTTTACTAAACCACCATATCCAAAACCAAAAAACTTTGGAGAAGCATAGAAAAGGTTGTCATTGAGCTTGAATTCGTAGCATTTTCATAACTGCACCGAAATATTCTTAAGTCTATTCGCGCGTGGGAGTGCGTGCGCGTCTATTGATATCCTCGTACTAATGTCGTAGGATCGATTTCAAGCACAATATATTATAACAGCATCACAGACGCAATGGATTAGCTGGGAATATCCCACATATGTTCTCTGGTGAAAAAACAGACCCGATGTATCGTCCCTAAAGTAACATCACGTTCGTGCGCCACACACCTGACCGATGTAGTTGCTTAGGAACTTAGGCGGAATGCAATCATCAGCGATGGAGCGCGCGATGAAGTTGGCCAAAATGGTCGGTGCAGCCGGTGTATCGATTGCCAAATCATCCACATTCTTCAGCAAGCGATCGTAACCTAAAAAAAAGCACATAAGAAAATGTCAACAAAAGCATTAAATTATAAGTTCAATTCAAACCTGGCACTAAAAACCATCTTTAGGAGTATGTACATACTTTTGGGCAATACAAGAAGTTGTACCAGAAAATTCAATTAACTGAGTAATCAATGAAATCGAACATCTCGACACAATCATGGCATAAAACAGCATTTTCGACTGTATATCAGACGTTGTATTGCATTACATATTAGGGCTTCATTTGGGAAACCTAATTTTAATATCCTCCACTCGTTTTGGAACACTTAAGGCATAAATCAAAACTCTTACGGTAATGCAACATAGCCCAACCATTGTTGTATCGATTAATAGCTGGTGGCGATACGTACAACTACATGTAATGAAATGCAAAAGAAAATCGGTCGAATAATGGAAATGATTAAAGTTTTATTTATTCGGCCTTAATTCCAAACACAACCAACTTAAAACTTTAAAATACCAGTCTTCAATCACGACAACATTCAAGGAGCTAAGAAAAATTTTTACGGGACGTGAATTGACTCTAATACAAACAAAAATCTAGATACACTTTTTCACCTAAGAATTATGACCTATCAAGAAAATTCATAAGATACTTAATAAGAGCATAGGAGCGGCAAGTTCCTCAAAAGAAGAATACAGATCCACATTACAAGTGAGGAAATGTTTTTTTAAATTTCACGTTATTAAATATTGTTAATGACTACTAGCAATGCCACGATTCTGAAGTTACAAAAATTACCATCCAAATTTACAGTCGCAAAATGAATAGTAATCGTAACAATAGACATTTTTCAATCACACTATATAGTATACTAATACAGAGTTGTTGCTCGCTTAATTAGTTTGTCGTCTATCTATCTGTAACGCTCTCAAGGACTTGGATAGGAGAAAATTATCGAGTCCGTATTCCTCAACTCATAACGAGACTGTCAGATAAGGCAGTCCGTATCAGTGATACTGAAAGTAACGTTTTATGTCAGAGTTACGGTGAATAAAATAAAAGGGCGTGACATCATTTGTCACGCTATGTTTTTGCGAGGCGTGTCTACTTGTTAAAATTATCGCTAGAAGATCTTTACAGTTTTGTTAGGATCTCCAAAAATGGAGTTATTTTATCAATAATAAAAAATATCAAGATGCTATGAAATACTAAATTTGATCCTCCGTCTCTACTTCAACACCATGTTGTCTTACCATCAACTAGGTAGTCACGAAAGTCATCGGAATTTTTTTTACTGAAGGATTTGTCTCAAGGCGTATTAGGGTTTTAGAAGAGTGGAAGTATGATCACCTCACATGGTAATTGAAAACAAAAAACACGGGAAGTATGTAGCATAGAAAACTTGCCTCCATGCTACGCCTGGCATGATACATAAATGGAACGTTTTGAACTGAAAACTGCACTTCTCTCAGTAAGGAATACTAAATTTGAAACACACCTTAACAATTTACCCACAAGTCCCCATCACCAACTCATAACCGTAAATTCCCCACTTGAGGTACGCGAACAAGCACGTGTGTAAGAGCAGGCATCTCTCCTCGTTTTCCCCAAAAAGTACAAGTAAAACAGAAATACTAGGACACGGAGTAACCAACCATTTATGGCCAACAGCGGCTGCCCTAGCAGACAGCTCGGTCACGAACCTTTAGCATAGTGTTCCTCCAAGAGGGTGAAGTGATACAAGTCCGCGAGCAAGACGCTGGTCATCTCGCGGTGGGATGGCTTATGGTCCATGGCAGCCTCTACAGCAGTCACCACCAGCAGGTGTCGCTGGTCCAAAGTCCAAGGGAGCTCCTCCAGTGTCAGGTGCGCCTCCTCAGTGTCTCCGTGGTCGTAATACTCCTTCACCGCCGTGTGAATTAATTTCTGCACCGAGAAATTAAAATCAATATCACTGCTTCTATATAACTCTAAAACACGCTTACATGTGTATATATATCAATGAATTTTAATGATCAGAAGATGAAGCCTCATCGTTCAAACGTGTTGAACACGTACGTTATTTGTTATACATATTGTGATAAACTTCACTTTAGCACGTCGAAAAAAATTCGATCAATATAACTTGCTGAATAAGGATTAAATTCCTATTAACTATTATAAAGAACACTACAACGAGAATATTAACGTACATTTGTCCGATGCCGCGACAGTTAATTATAGGACAGGTAAACACTGACGCAAGCTTGATTTATTTAAGCATTTATTCTGCCAAATTCATTTTGGGGCTTTTTTCAATAGTGAACATGACTGAAAATTTACTTCTAAACGACTGAAGGCTTTAAATTCGCCTTTATGATAAACATTTGAAGAAGAAGAAAAAACACTGGTGAAGTAGTTGGACACGAGAAAATTAATTAGTTTTGCTAGAATCGTGACAGGCGAGTCCACCGCTTAATTTAGAATTACACTGATAGTGAATATTGAACTTCTCAAGGAATATTGAATGACTCACACATATTTCTTCATCAGGTACATCTTTGGCTTGGGTCCCGGACGGCTTGCCGTTCTTGAGTGGGCCCTCGATGAGCTGAGTGACCTTCATCTTCACGTCGGCGTTGTCCGGGTTGAGATCGTCGTAGTTGGGGTCATTGGGGTCGAGGGCTGCAGTATCAAAATCTTCGTCCAGAACTTCAGAGCCTAACTTGCCCCAGGTGCCCTTGCCTCCTGCACCTCCTGTCATGAATAGAAAGTATAGTTTTAGTGTTTCTACTGCCTAAAAATGAAACAATATGCCAATACTGACACTTTGGCAACTCGGGACAATATTTTACAAAATCTACAGTCTTCATTTCACTTTCAGATTAAGTTGCAATTATTTAAAATGAAATTTAATGCAATGGGAGCAAAAAAAAGAGACCATTTAGCATGGACTACGCGAATGAGAGTCTGCACAATCGTGTTCTACACAGGATTTCCTGGGCATAGAAACAGCAAGTTAACCATTTACCGACCAAATTATACAGGCGATGATGCTGCATTCAGCTTTGTACTAAAAACCAGTTGCAGCTTTATGTACGTATGTAATACGGCAGTATTTAGCTCTTCCCACAACAGTAGCATCATTATGAAATTGAATTTTGAAATCCATTTCAGCGACAAAGAGTTTAAGAACATGCAAAAATAGGGACAAGGTATGGAGAACGTGTGAAAATTGAAAAACAAACTGGGCAGAAATAGGAATCTTGAAGGCCTGTCTGTCTATAGTTTTAAGTAACTTAAAAAGTGCCCCTCCTGTGAATGCCATCTCCATAGCCTGTTATAGTAAAACTAACTATCCAAACCTTATCCTCCTTGAGGAATTTTATTTCAACCATATCAGTCGGTACTTTCACTGAAATAGTGGATGAGTTTAAACTAAAAAAAAAAATGAATGATTTCAAAATTTTATTTTGCATCGCCTAATCATACGTGGTAGTAAAAATTATACCCTATCGTAGCGAATGCGACGTTTTAAATTATGAATTACAGTCTATGGCACATCATTACCGTACACCTAATTTTCCCACGAAAAAAATGCTATTAAGATAAGCTACTAAACAAATATTTTACAAAATTCTTAATCGTCGGCACGTGTCTACTCACAGCTATGCCGCGCAAGTTCACAAAATAAACAACGACGACATTCTGCTTACACCTCACGCGTAACACCTTGATGGCAAGCTGCACTATAATACCTCATTTCGCGGCTCGTTCGACGCTTTTTATAAATCCTACCTAGTAATCTACAGCCCAGTCATCATGCACCAATGACGTTATCGACGCGACTATTTATTGATAAGTATACGAGAAAAATTATCAGTAGTACGAGCTGATACTACAAATGAAGCACGTAGTACCAGATACGCAATTGTGTTCAGCTGAACATTTCCGTGCACGACGTTGAGTAGGACGCTAGTACCATTACGGGATACATTTAAAAAATTATGTTCGAGCCTCTGGCTGTTTCTTCACAATGCTTACTACGGAACTCAAAAATTAACCTGGAAAATTAAATTGCTGTTTTTTACCGCAATTCACTGATTGAAATATTTTGCGCAAATTATACTGGTAAAGTACCGGTGCATGAATGGAGCATCGATCACTAAATTCAAAACAAAGCCTTCATGAGTTTCCTATGCTCAGCGAGCCCGACGGTAAATAGACAATAGATAAACAAGGAAAACTATTTCCCATCGATATGTCTGTATAAAGGTATTCTGAATAATTTTTATTCTCCTTAGCTCAACAGCACCGCCTTCGATGGATTAACTTTCAAAAAATTCACACACCACCAATAAAATTGAATACTGAAATCAACTTGCTACGTGACAGAAGTTACGATTGATGTAAAACATGTGAACATGTACGTAACCTTGCGTTTATAAAAAAGTGCACAGCTATTTGGTTGAAATTTGTACCGGCAGATATAAAAAGGATGCGCAAGAACTACAAGAGAACGACCGAAGCCTAGCATCCTGTAACATCTGTTAAAGGTAAATGGCTTACTTTATTATCCACAGAACTAACAGCTTTCGTAAACAGCAATTCGTATCCAAAAGAATGGTACAACCAAACTGTATGTTACCTCAAACACTCGATAGTAACGGCAAGCATCTTCCTTTTTTACATTTTTGTTAGTCGTTTATTTCAATTTTTCCCATAGCAACGAGATGATCTGCGGAGAAGCGGTGGTGGCGTCTGGCAACACTACAGCAAGCTTGCAACGGTGCCACATCATCGAACATGGATGCCAAGAAGGAACATACTAGAATACACCAAAAAAGGACATATTGCAGACACAAATTTCTGTACAGCTAAAATATTTTAGACGTAGTTCGCATTTGCACAGTAATATTACAAAAATAGAGAGCCGTACTCATCAGAAAATTGCATAACTATGACTTGCCCGTGGCTCCACAAAAAAAAATAATGCCACCGAAACCTTGGGTCACACCATTGGTCACACGCGGCCAGAACAAAGCACAAAGGGCTTGGGCAATGCTCAGTCTCATTTTCTGGCAAACACGTACGAATTTTAGAAGGAAGAGAGTCGAAATGATGTATTATGGTGACAGATACAAGGATAACTAACTTTCAGTATTTTCTTCTGCTCATCGGAACTGACTGGCACCCACGCAGGCAATGCAGCCAGCAACTACGTCGTTGGTAACTGCATCCATGTCTACTCCGTGACCTCAATCGCTTAGGACTTGGGTCTCTGTTTACATTTTACACCAGTGCAGTCACAACCTCAGCGTAGGTAGCACGACGCCACGTCCGCCCCTCCATGGCAACTCAAACATTCTTCTAAGCGCATCAACCCCCGATAAAATGCTAACACAAAGGAGACATACTGACATAAATTACCTATACATATTAGATGTTATTGATTGGATGATGGACGTGAGACAAAATAAATCATGTTCCAGGGCGATATTATTCAATTATTAGTTACACAAATTAATTTGTATGTTTAATGACGCACCAAAAAAAGGGGAACATCGCACCAGCCTTGGACTGAGCGGAAATATTATTAATGAGCATGACAACATATCACCTCAAAATTTCGATACTCCATTGACACAGCATAGCAACCAACCCAAAGAAGTACGTCACTCGCATGCAAGAATTTTATGTTATCAGAGACGTTAAAAATTGAAAAGACTTGATCAGTAATCTCGTAACTTGCAATCGACTGCTTTCGCTTCTATATTGCTAACAAGCAGATTGAACAGAAATTAGTTGAGGTGCATAGGGCAGAAATTCGAAAAAGCTTTAAGTCGAGTACCGCGGAGTCGTACCGCTTTATTGCTCAAAATTAGACTCCGAGCTGACACGTCAACGTTGAGATAAGATTATTCTTTAGTTAACAACTCGAACACCAACCTACACGAAACAAATGGAGTAGAGAGAGACCATTACGATGGACTTCAAAAAATGTGGAATCTATGCATAGATGTGTTCCCACACAAGATTCCCTGCACATAGAAAAAGAGAAGGAAGAAAAAACATAACAGGCAGTAAAAAAGGTGTAAAAACAAAAAAGCAAAAGGGACACGAAGATAGAGGTTCCGAAGGGCTGTCTATAGCTGAGGTAAGTTCAAGTTGATTTAATGGAAATTACAGTCGCGTTAGTTTCCTTAGAAACGTTAGCACACAAAACCGCTAAAATATGTCAACATAACACGCATAAAAAATGTACCGTGTGCGTACAGGTGCATTTTTTGGGCTACATCATAATTCCAAGCACACGAAGTTAAGTCCTCAGTACTATCAAACACTTTCTTTTGGAAACTTTTACACATCTAATTCAACTCCATGATATGCGTTATCATTCTACGTATATGAAGGGAATGATGAAATTAATTTGCGCAACTCCATGGAACGACGAAAAAAGCATAGCGCTCATAACCGACTCAAAATGAGGATGACCCTCAATGTAGTTTGTTAATTTAACACAAGATGAAATCGAGCGAGTCGAGCTATTTATCTGTAATAACATGAATGTGAAGTTCCTATCTTGATACAACAATAATACAGGAAAGAAAAATTTAAATATCGGTTATTAAATTCTCATGCCTACGTGCAGAAACAAGAACAATTAACTTGATATTCACATTTTAAAACCAAAAACACAATAGAATGGAATACAAATATTTAAAACCTTCCCAAATGTGTACTACGGTAAAACTATACCATCGTCTCGTGTTCAGTACATGTGGCACAGCTAGAACGCGAAGCCTTAGAAGGGCATCGCGCCTCAATTTTGAACACGAGAAAGACAGCTAGTAAACAAGAGAAGAGCACATGTGGACAGCAGAGGCACAGCCTGCCGGTCGGCGCTCTAGAGCAGCAGCAGCAACTGCGCAGTAGCTCTTATCTACCAACCACCAGCGTTGTTGCACTATTGCGCCTCACTTTTTCCTTAACGGAACTAAAAGAGGCTCCAAATAAAACGACGAAATCACGAAGTTGCAACTGTTAAAAAGATGAGTTTATTTAGCGCGACTTGGATAATAAAACGATGAGCATGATACTTTAAATACAATTGCCTGGTTAAATTTTTAATTCCTGCAACGGTGTCAACGAAGATTAAAAATTCTGAAATAAATCAGCGATTTGAAACCAGAATATGGTGTAATATTAATATACTTTTCATTACATGTAAGCGCCAAAATTGAGAGATGTCTAATAATTTTCTCATCTTGATTCAACGAACTCATTCAATGAACTTCGAATATTAAACATGAACTGCATCAAACAACAAAATGTTTTGCCTACAAACTACCAATATTTTTATACTTCACGGAATCGGATACACTCCCTCTAGCGCTTCCTTGTGCGAAAAAAATACCGTAAATGAGTCAATAACAAATGCAACACGCTTAAAATGAATTATTTCACAAAAGCCTTGAAATAGGCTGACTTGAAAAATTCATTTTCTCTATTTTAAGGATATTAAAGACGAAATTTCGTAAAAAAGTATTACCAATTGCGAATAATTAAAGCAAGAATGAACAAAAGGTCAACTGCATAAAAAAAGCTGTTATTCGACGTGGTAGCCATGATTCACACGGCGGAGTAGGGCGTGAAGTGCGACGTTAAGCAAAGCCTCTCCTCTGTTACCATGGCCAGCGCAGGTGTTCAGCTGAAGCCGCCTTAAAAAATACACAACCGGAAATGACTGATGAGAAATTACTGGATTCATCTCACTCCGTGAATTTAGGACACAATTTGGACGGCACTCGCAGCAAAACTACAACTTGAATACTTATCTCATATTGTTGATAAATAATGATTGTATATGCAACAAAAAGTTTATTATATACCAAGACTACTTCTTTGCCAGTGTCTCAATCTTAAAATTTCATAACGCTTCATACGTTCCATTCTCATACAGCGACCTCTATCTGGGAAGGGTACGAGCAAAATATTTACTACACGCATCGAAATTTATTAAGATTTACACGAATAATTAAAAATTTTCAGTTACAGTTGCCCCACTGGGTCTCAGCAACGACTTAAATTAATTTAGCAGTGAAAAATAACAGTGGAATATTAAATCAATATTGAAAATTATCTGACGTATGCCTTATGCGTCTCGAGTCGTTTATATTTCGACCTTTCCCGCTGCACAATAGTGTTTGAGAAGAAAAACGTGAACAGCTTACTCTTTCAAAGCCGTGGTTCTCAACATACCGCTATGTACCAACCAACGAAAATCTTGCTTTATACTCGCACCTTCGCAACCTTTCGAATTATAACCTCATATCATCAAGAATGGGTGAATTTTAGCATACTAAATTCGATCAAGAAAATTAACTGTTCAATTTCAGTGATCAAACATTTTCCATGCTACTTTTATCCTCTGAAACGCTATCTCACATCCTCAAAGAATGCGATCACTCTGTCGAAAATAGTAAGAAAAAAAAACCTACACAATGAATTGATGCTTAAATTTCAAAGGTAAATTGTGTAAGTGGACAATCTTTCAACAAAAACTTTTTTGCAACCTGAGAACAGTTTTGTACCAGATTCATTCACGACTCATTTTAATTTGAACAAATTATTTTAGGTACTTTAGTTGAAAACTGCTTTCAAATAATAAATCCAGTTACACAGTACGAGTCACAACTAAGAATATCTCAAATCAAGGATCTCACGACATCGCCATTCGGGCGTTAGTAATGATTAGTTCTGACTTCGTAATTTTAAAGTTGCTTGGAAACCTGATGGGCTGCTGCAGAGCACGGAACCCGACAAAATAATTCTTCATTCTCATCCACGATTATGGCGAGTTCTTCTTAACCGTCGACTTCAGATCAACGCAATCGACACAGCATAACCAATACACTATATTAGCCACAATAGCATGTGTGATAGCACTCTTAAAGTCAACGCGCAAAAACACAAAAACTTCAATTTAAATATGTTACGTTACCTTCAGTTCCTTTACGGACATTTTTTCTTCATTTCGTACTTATAATGCTAAAAAGAGAAATCCACACGCGCGCACACCTGCACCAACGACGATAGACGGCACCAGCGCAACACCCTGAAGAGCTCGAGCGTCGAAACGCAGACGCTGACCTCTGCAGTCTTAGAGGACAAAAGTGAAACGGCGGGCGGCTCGGTGCCGTGCAAGCCTCTATGAGGGGGACCCCTGTCTCTGGGGGAGCCACAAACCTCACACGCAAAGGTGACCTAACACCGCACAAAAGAAAAACTGACGCAAGATATCATCGATTTAGTAAGGTACAAAAACGCGGCATAAGCTTTGTAACAGGCGCCATTTGACGACAGACACAGACTTCAGTAACTGGAGACGCCAGATAATTATCTAGTGTTGGTTACAGACAAGAAGCTGTCTAAAAGAAGAGCGTAGCATCTGACAACGTACATGAAACTTAAAAAACCAGTAGCTAATCATTAACTAATCAACCACTACTGAACGATAATATTCAAATTATATATACTTAAGTATGAGGAAATGTACTTATTTATATTCTTACATTAACATCAGAGTAGCATGCCCAGTTTTCCCTGCAATAAAGCAGGATAGCTCAACAGTAGTGTACATAGTACAAATGTGACCATCTTTGAGAGACGAAACTTCGAAAATCAAGATAACAGATCTACAGACGAAATTCAGGCGAGCCATAATACATTATCAAGACAGCCTTCTTCAGGAAGAAAGAAATGAGAAACAAGAATTGAACCAACTAATTTTTACTGTAACAGAATACTTCTAATCTGGTACCTATAATTCGCTGATAAGGACGAATATTCAAGATACTAACAAATATATTGAAAAAAAGGCTCATGGGTTCTGGTGATGAGTGCTCCGGCTCTTTATAACACCACACCTTAAGCATTTAATGATCTAGGATAGCAAAGAGGCCAACCGAAGTTTCAAATTCATAAATAAAATACCTAGTAATTTGTTAAAGTAAAATAACCAGTTTTCCATGAATGAAAGTAATGTTTGATCCGCACACATTTTCAAGAAACTTTTTGCACCAGTTTATGATCGTAGCCATTTAGACAAACCTAAATTATTTGAACTAAACTCAAGACATGCATATTAATTTGATAATTACAATAAGGATTTTATACACCTAAGACCTCAGACTCGACAGAAAATACCTTCAATAGCATCGGAGTCACACCAACTTCGATAGCGATCCATTCGAATCAGAAGATGCAGCGCGATTTCCGATTTTAATACTTCGAGAATAATTATCCCAAAAGCTCTGTAATTTAACTACCATAAACCACCAGAGACAAGTCGTGAATGTAATAAAATAGAAAGGTCAAGCAAAATAATCGCTTTTCGGTAAAAAATTAACGTATTTGAGAGAACTGCAAAAAAAACAGCCATTAAAGAAACGTAATCCATCATTCAACGAACGCTATACATTTATTCTTCATAAAAACAAAAAATCAGAACGTGGAAGGTATAGACGATGCCACAGCTGCTGAGCAGCTTATACTCACACCTGGGACCGTGATCACATCTGCTCATGACGCATCACACACGAGAACGAGCCTAGAAAATGGGAGCCTATATCTACAAGGACTAAAACACTTGTCAATTGGGGGCGTTCAAATGTGCGCTTCGTCGATACAGCTAAGGCTATACCAGCTTCTCGCTGAAATGGCTCGATAACACTCACAGTTGAACACCTGTTTTGAGGCTATTTTAAATGGCTGAAGAGCAAGTACTGAGCGCCGAGTTTCTCGCTTTATACTGGGTTCGATCCTTTTCGGCCAAATCAACGCTTCATCTATGCAAAAGTTATACAATGTGTCATAGCCAAGCGATCACAAGCAGCGAATGGATAAAGCGAGACCTCGAGGGCGAGAGAATTGAGATGCTCATTCTTCAGCTAAATATTTTACTCATAGCAGTAAAGCAGAAATATAGTTTGATACAATTGTTAATTTTAAACAAGCAAAAAATTCATTGCCAGAAACGTGATCTAACGAGTAATCTACCATAGGATCATGAACGATGATTGCAGCTTGTACCAATGTACGAGAGGAAGGTTTTAATGACCAAACAGAAGCAGGATTTTGATAGAAAATAAGAGGCTTAGGACGCAGCAGTACTGTACAATTGAATTTCGTGGATACATCTCCTAACGAAGAGTTCAATCGAATCTCAATTTAATTTTGCAAGAGGAAAACAGAAATATCAGACAAAACAAATCTGAGAATGCCTGGTCTTTCGACTGAACCTGCAATGACCATCCATCGGAAGCCGCGTCCGGTATAAATAACCACTTGGTATTAATTTACACGTGCCTAGGATGAAGCGTGAGGAAGTCGCGCGTATAAGGGGCCGTCTCGAGATAGATTATTATTTAGTTAAAAGCTCTCTGTCCACATGAAATGTGCTATAAAGAGAAGGGACCATTCAGTGTGGACTGTAGAAAACGTGGAATCTATGCACAGGCGTGTTCTAACATTGGATTCCCTGCACCTAGAAATGGCAAGTTAAGAAAGAGGAAAAATTACAAAGAAAACATAGCGAAGAATGTGTGAAAATTCAAAGAAATTGGCAGGAAAGATGAAATTCTTGAAGGCCTATCTAGAGCCGAAGTAACCTAACAGTGCCCTCCTGAGGTCGCCAGTCCCCATACCATAGGGTACACAAACTTGACCCTCTTGTCTATCGTATCCCTGTGAGGGGAGGGGCCGACTCAAGAGCCAAGATATTATGGTCGAAATGTCCGCTAAAAAACGTAAATAACCGTAGGAACTGCAACGTTGAAAAACAAAATGAACTTCATATTTATTGAGTATATGAACTACAACTATTTTCACGAAGAATGCTGAAGTACTACGATTTTGATCTTCAGAACGTAATTTATACACATTCCCAAAATCTGAGTAATCAGTAAAGTCCTTACAAAAGAGCGGGCCGATGAAAATATCTTGACTCATGGATGGTATTTCATAAAAATGTTGCCGAAGGTGAGAAGAGCATAAGTTTTAGTATGTACAACACTATTATATCTTAATTCGAACGAAAAAGCTTGAAAACCGAGCTTTGTACTTCGTAAACGTTCTTGAAATGAAGAAAGTTCAGCGTCCTCAGTGAGACTCCTTGAAAACAAACTTAGAATAATCTGGTAAACGGCTTTCTGCTCTACGCAGTTGAAAAAATAAAGAGAGGACATAAAAGCATATTTGAGCTCTGCCCTCATAAAAATTTGAATTCTACAAAGTAATAAAAGCGTCAACTATTAGCATTTAAAACGAAATAAAGTATCGATCTGCCGAACAAAACTGTCATACGAGAACACATCAACACGATCAACATCTGATTACCGGCTGACGTCGCCCTGAAGGTCGGCCTCAACGTCGGTGGTTTAGAGGTTCGATGCGTAAAAAATAAGGTGCGTATCGAATAATATGGCGAGCGGCAACAATTCTCCAGATAAGATAATGACAGAAGCTACGCAGCAGTTATTTGCATGATTAGCTTAGTCATTCCAAAAATGAGCTCTGACAACAGTTCATAACACAATCGTGCGCTTACGGCTGAAAAAATGTAAAACTTTAAAAAAAAGCGTTTCATCATAGTTTGCATTGCATAATGAATTTGACACTGAAATATATTATTCAGAACAGATACATGCTTGGCTCGTTGTCACAGAGTTAACTCACTTTGCACAGAGAATATTACTAAGTTACAAACCCATGAAATTAAAGCGAACGGATTTCCTCAGATTGGGGCATAGAGTTGATATTACACTCGAGTTGAGCCAAAGAAATTAATGTATGCTGCTGTTCTTAGCACACGCGCAAACCTCTTTTCTTTCAGAAAAATCCACGGAACTGAAAGGCTTCCTAAACGAACGCAAAACTTAGATAATTATAATTTAGAAGTATAGACAAGACACGCTACTCTCATCACAGAGACAACTGCCACTTTCCTCAAGTCTCGTAGCCTTGGACTACTAAAGTTGTTGTTGGTCGCGGTTCAACAGTGCAATAAAAAATACCGTTGGTTCTCAAGTTTTTGTTATGATTCAGCTTCTGAACTAAAGTTCAAAGCCTCAAACCACATTTCGTCGATCGATCGGAAGTCTCGAAGAAAACGTTATGAAATACACATTTTAGTAATTTCATGAAATCAATGTTTTGGAATTCTGTATTAGTATTCTTAGCCATTCGTTGAATGCTACATGGAAAATTTAACAAACGTAACGTACAAAAAATGCGAAAAACGAATAGAATTACAAAAACTAGCCACTGAACTGAAAATATAAAATTGCATAATACCTAAGCATTGAACTAACATAGAAACGCGCAATGCACCATTCTAAACATAACCAATTATAACGCAAGAGAACAGGCAAGTTTATGAATGAAAATCAGTAAGACCACAAAGCATGTCGACTTTAATGGCCCACTGAAGAGGTAATTTCTTATTGCTTTAGTTTTTAGTTGAAAGCTCCATTGCCTCATGAAACGCGATCTCGAGAGAGCGAAGAGAAGGGACAATTTAGTATTCAGAATATGTGGGATCTAAGCACTGGTGTGTTCCCACAGGATTCTCTGCACATAGTTAAGAAATAACAATCAGCGAAGAAGGAAAATGGAAAGAAGAAAAGAGGGGACTAAAAACAGAAACCCCGAAGGCCTAGCTAGACCTCAGGTACAGAGACAGTGTCTCCATGAGAACACCATTCTCCATAGCATAAGACAAACGTGACTAACCTAACTTTATTGTTTACGGCCTATCCTATGTCCTTTGATGGGAAGTCTCTGATTATCATCGTTTGTATAGCTTGTTATCAACTCGTTAACATCGAATTGATAAGAAGCTCTCAGGAGTGAAGCTGAGGCCCTGTCATGTGGCGGCAACATCAGAAGATGAACAACACGCTGAGCAACTCGACTAATTTCTACTCATTCACAACCAACATCACCGTACAAAATGCGACGATCATCAAGCTGACTTTAAATATTCATTATACTGCTAACTTAAAGATACAACAAAAGGTATTTGTAGCACTGTTATGTCAATCTTCCGGCAGGATCTTTGTCCGAATTACTTAAACAATTATAAATGTATGGGTAGATTCAAGTCCGGCGAAACATTTCTTCTTAGTCTGAAAAACGTATTCAATCAAAGCATATGTCAGCACGGCCGTCAAAAGCCTATTTCAGTCGAATCGAGGCGAAAAAAACTGTTCATATAAGCAGTTCTTACTGCAATAAAACACCAAATTGATAATATTCCCAGAAAAATATTGATTACCTAGGTGCTAAAAATCACACCTAAGATGCTTTGAATGTCACTGCTCTTACCTGAAAGATTAATTTTCATTTTGCTGAATTCTATATACGCAATATTAATAGCAATATGCCAAGATGACATGATTTTAGAAAAATGCAATACGTAACACTTCCTGTACTCTATCACGAATGCTACAATCTCCTTCTTAAAGACAAGTCAGTTCTATCGATAATTCTGGTCCCAATCAATCGCTATCAGACCTCTACTCCATGAAGTAATACATTACATGTTAGAAGTAACCTAGTTTAGAGAGTAAGATGACATAAAAGTATATTTGTCACCATCTGATCAAAAAACACTTTACAGCTAAATCAAAGAACGTTGTCTTCAGTACTTTGGTGCTAATTTTTAGCCTGATTTAGTCGCAGACAAACAAATTTCATTTTTAAACAAAAAAAACGCAATAATTCAACAAATGAACGAATTGTTCATTTGCGTGATATTGTTTTGTACAATGCACAAAAAACTCGACTGTACAGGTAAATCAGAATTTCAAATTTTTTTGCTGTTCCACAATTAGAATTAAATTTTATTGTTTTCTTGGCATTTCGTAAAACCAGGTTTGACTGAATATCTCAAACGCTGAAATTACGCAAGCATCATCTTCCCATTCATTCTACCAATTCTGGATAAAAGCAAAGAGAACTAAACATCAGAACAGGAAATTGATACAACCTTCCTACTACCCC
>VOMN01140450.1:0-23368 GCA_014899125.1 Orchestia grillus
AGGAATCTTGGCATCCAATTTTGTGATGTTCGCATACACGTGGGATTTTATATTTGTAGCCTATGCTTGTTTATCATAAAAATACTAATTTAATACCGCGTTTCTGGCGTTTATATTTTGTAAGATTATAACTAGTGACGACATGCAGCAGCTCCAAATTTTCTTCATCATATATTGAAAAGTTTAAGTATGTGACCTCCGTGTTGATTTAGCAGAGCACATTTGTGGTTTGTTTTCAATTTTGTGTTCTGTTGACTTTACTATTTACTGATGTGATGTCCCCCGCAGGCTCCTGGCGAGAGGAACTACCACATCTTTTATCAAATGTGCTCCTCGGCCGGTGATCCGAGACTAGCGGGACTGCGACTAGGTGAGTTATGACTGCGACTAGGTGAGTTATGACTGCGACTAGGTGAGTTATTTTGTCTTACGGAGTTTCACGTGTGTGCCGCAAAGGCTGTGGTGTTTTCTTATGTAGGGTGACTCTCAAAAATGTTAACCGAACTCAACCACCGTTTGTACCGTACCACTTGCATGCTCATGCAGTACTTCACAAACGAACAGTTGAGTATTACATACGGTGTACTTTTATTGTTGTATACTGTCTCATGTACGTTTGTGGTTTTATAAATACGGTGGTCAAGTTCGGTTAATGTTATTGTGGGTCACCCTGTGTAATGATCGATGATCGGGAATTTTGGAATGACCGCACTCTAATTGGAGGGTTTGTCAATTTTGCTGGGACCTCGGAATCCTGGTTCGACCATCACTGGTCAACCAATTTGTACATTCTGCACTAATAATTTTCTGAACGTTCTGAACAACTCCGTTCAACTCCCAGGGTTACAGTGCGCTTGCTGGGTTCATGACTAATGTTGAGATTTTGAAATAAAACATAGTCTTATTCCGTCTATCAAGTACAATTTGACGTTTTAATTCGTCAGAAGAAGAAATTATGTTGTTTGAAGAATTGTTCGTACCTCGAGTTATGGAAAATTAATCTAGGAGTTAAACGCTATCTGGAAAGCATGTTTTAGTTTTTACAAATTGCCGCCTATTTTCTCAGCTTTATGTCGAACAACATGGCACTTGCTGAATGCACGCTGAAAGAGACGAGCAAAGTATGTACAGTTTGGAACCCGCAAAATTCACTGAATCGCGTAATTCGTGCTCCAATATCTGGACGTAGTGTCACCGTTGCCGTCTAGCAGAGATGCTTTCACTATTTTCTTGAAGTTTGGTGTGCTCTTCAGCTTTTTATTGAGGGTAAAGATTGCAAGGCTGATGTAATCCATCTTTTAAAAAAGTGAGCATACGAGACTATTCCGATATGTTTCATCACTTCGTATTCTAATAGATTTATTTCGATTTCGTTTTGTCGGTAGTAAGGATCGGCTTAGTTTTTTCAATCCATTTCAAGGATCAGAAGTGGAATTAAGAAATGTTTAATTATACGTAGTATAGCACTCGGCACTCTTCATTGTAACACTTTTCGAAGTTTTTGCAAGCAGCGTTCCTGTATTATTTGCATTTCGTTCTCTCTTGATAACTAGAGTGAACTTTCATTCTATATGCAAAGCACTATTTTTATCTGAAATATCCATTGATGTAACCAGCTTCAGTGAAGTAATTCACTCTTCACCATTAGGTTTCTTTAATAATAATGATAATAAATATAATTAGTGTACGTACGTCACAGTTTGTTCTCGTTTTAGATGTCTCGCATGTTAGAAAATGTTTTGTTATGGTCTCTAACGAAAATTACTTGCGATTGATAACATAATTCGACACTCCAATTCTCTTTATAAATGGAAACTAATAAGAATGAAATATTTCTAATTTTCTCTGGTATTCTCTGGTATTCTCTGGTATGTAAATGTGGGAACCCCAAGTAATTAACTGAGTTGACGTTTAAGGATAAATTTCTCAAATTTTCTTACTCCTTTTATAAAAATTAAATATCAACCACTTATTTCTCAGAATTTTAGGTTCGGGTAGTTTCAATGCCGATTATTATAGTTTTAATTTGATTATTCAGTTCAATATTCGTGTTTTTCAGCGACCACTTCTCCTGTGGACTTTGGTTTCTCATCTGATTCTTCTGAGGCTTCAGGATGCCGTTGGTTAGCCTCCGCCCTCTAGTAGACTTACAAAATTTGTTCATTTTATATTAACATTTTTGTGTTGTCTGGTGCATCGTAGTGCCTGCTTTAACCCAGTCTTTTTTTAACGTTTTATATTGTAACTTTAATGGGAAGCTTACTTCGACGAAAAGAATACGAACGATAATCTTATGACCTGTTATTCTGGCTTTCTTTTAGTTAGCGGATTCTTTAATCGGAGGATGAATTTTTATGGAAAAAACGAATTTCACTCCATGGCGACTTCGTTTACTTTCGGAAGTGATGCGTTTGTAACCGAACTTTTAACGTGATTGGCCGCGTGTGGAGTTGACGTCTGCATCTAAGTTCACATTCAAATGTTTTAGTTCCTTGTGTGAGATTATTGCGTTTTTTCTCACCAACGGGCTAATAATTGAAAATATATTATGACCGAATCGTTGGATGCAAACAATTTGAATTGTGTGCACTTATGTTCGCTGTCTCTTTGTCCTATATGCGAAGTCATGCGTGTTGTTTAGGCGTAAATTGTTCGTCCTGTCAGTAGTGTTGTGAGAGCCCGAGTCATCAAACGAAGATAGAGAGATGGCACCAAGACTGTGTGTGTTATGATTTAAAAGAATTAATGCGAAATATGTTATTCAAATTAAAATTTAGATACATTAATATGATTTCAGTTGAAGTTTTACTTGAAAACATTCTCTAGTTTCTAAATCGTTTTATGTTTTTATCAATATCGATAGATATAGCATGGATTAGTTGTAGCTAAGTATTTGAGTTCGTTCTGACTGGTCTATGCTAATCACACGTCAGAAATATATCTTGATGTGGTACCACCAGAGCGTCACTTTTGGTCCAAGTTTCATAGAGTACTCCAGCCCTATTGCGGTAACGTATAGATTGATCTCCACCTGAGATTTGCGCGTGTCAATGGCCTCTCACTTGCACCTTCCATGCCTGTTTGAATTGAATAACGCTGAAGTTTGAACTAATCTGAGCCTTGCTTGTTTGGCTACGCGCTGCCCAAAAGGCGACCCGGCAAAGTTCCAGTACCTGCGGCAAGGTCTCATCTCAGGGCAGCGAGAGCCACCCCGCCGTCGCTTAGGTCTGACCTCGCCTCCTTGTTCGTGTTATCGCTTCCCCGCCTTTTGGCTGAGGTCAAAGCGGTCGCCTTCTCGCTTGTTTGTGTTGCTGCTTTGGCTTCTGTTAGACGTTTGGCTCTTACCTGCTCTCCTCCTCAGTGCTCTTCTGTAAAGAGTGAGCAGTAGCCTTTGCACCCTGTTTACTGCGTTTACGGTACCCAAAAAGTCTGTGCACACAGACAAGTGCTCCTTCACGTCATCAGGGATGGTCTTCACTCCCGTATCATATATACGAATGCTCCTAATTGGACGAATTTTTGATTAGAGGATCGATGCGCATATTTTGGGAACGATTAACGCCGTCAAAATTTCACATTTTGGTTACGTAAAGTTAATAATTTGTGAAGTTATACTTCCGTGTTTGCTTGTGTTATTCTCGTTATCATTTCAAGAATTTTAGCGTTTTGAATTTTTTATTACCTCAATCTCAAAGTATTGTCTCGAAGAGCTCGGAGTCGTAAAAAGAAGAATTTAAGTAACAAAATCTTGAGTACCCAACAGACGACATTGTTTGTATGAATATATAGGTAACCCCATTTCTTCCAACCGCTGAAAGTAATGTTCGATACAGCGGAAAATTGCAAGAAATTGCAGTGACGTTGCATCTTAATTGGTACTAATGGATGCTCTCAAGCTCAGGATTATGTAATTATCGTTCACCGTTTGAAATAGGGGGTACGTAATAAACGCAATTTTTCCATCACTTGTCAAAATCTTGTAGTTGTCTGTACACTTATAAACTGCTTTTTATCGCATCTTGTTGGCTTGCTGCGTGTTTGCTTCACCTGTGTTGAGTGTTTGAAACGCCGGCACTCGTGTGACAAAGAGACCTAATCTGATGTCCCGTGTTTCGGATGCTTTGAAGCTGACCTAGCCTTGTGTTTTTTTTTATGGGTAAGAGATGTACCGAGAACGTAACCATTTGCTTTTAATACGTTGTCTGGCATTGAAGGGAAAGAGCTTCTATTGATGGCGTTCTTTTTAATGCAAGAGAAGATTTAAGAGCTTCAGCATTGGAGTTCGAAGAATGACGTTGTTTTTTTGTGTGGAACGTTTGCAAGTTGGTGATTTTCAGAGTGATTTATTCCGCTACTGTTTGTGCTCTCAACGGTAATGGTCTCAGCATGAAGTACAACGTACAATGATGCCTCGCCATGTTGGCGCTGGATTTGTCTCTCGGGTGCCCTGCGCCAGCTAGTCCCTTCCCCGGCACGGTTTCTGCTGAAAACGCGCTTTTTTTGAGGCAAATTTATTTGCTTCTGATGTATGAGGAAACTCAATTAGTACCGAGAGAGGTCGAGGAAAGACGAGTTAACTAGTTAACTCGTGTGTCAAGTTTTTTATAAATTACTCATTAGACGAGTTAACTCGTGTCAAGTTTTTTTAAATCAAACATATTGGAGGAGTCCACACATTCATGGGAGAACAATTCCAGTTGAGCTGAGACGTGTTACCTCGTGTTCATCAGGAAGGGGCTAATGCCGTGTGTGGTTGGAGTCGTGATGAGCTTTGCTTCATATTTCACTACTTGTTTTTGCTTCTCTTCAGGTCATGCTAGACTCGTAGCTTTCGATTTACTTCCTAGTTAAGAATATATCGTTTGTTGGCCATGTAAGGTTGAGTGCTCATTTTGGATAGTTTTCTCTTTCATTTTGTAGGCTTTTCTGTTCAGAGAATATTTGCTGGAAATTTTTACTGACTATATCCTCATCTTCAAAAGTATCATAAGAATGCCCTTATTCACGTGTCGAGATAATATTTTAATTTCCAGGATGAAAGCAAGACGGTTAACTTCGTATTACCAAAAAGTTCTAGATAGTCAAACGTCTTATGTACCTGGTCTAACATTGTACCGTTGGACTTTTCAGAGTTAGGCATCTGCTTGCTGATTTTTTTTTACGGTGCTTAACATTGATGAACTATTGCCAAAACTTATTTGCGATTGCTTCAGTTTGTCTTGTACATGTATATCTTATGCATTTTCTTCATATCGTACTTCTTATATAAATTTTTCATTTGTTCATTGAATTAAATTTTCGCATCGTGTGAGTCTGCGCTGTTTTTATTTTCTCACTACTAGTCTTTAGTATTTCACTCATAAACATGTTTGTCTTTTCACCCGCTCGATTTGTATGTTGCAATGCTTCTTATTTCTATGTTCGTTTGATCAGCCATGCACTATGCCCTAGGACGTTCATGCACTATATCTTTAAATCGAATTTTTTGTGTTTCATTTTTCATAGCATGTTCAATAAAAAACTGTGGCAGTGTCTTCCCATGTCACCAGGCATTCCGTAGCATTTCGGAGGTCGTAGTGTTGAGAGATGTCGGCCGAATCTATTTCGTCTTCTGCCGCCGCTCCTCTATTTTTCTCGTCTTATGCCTGCGTTGTTCAATCCTTCCACGTACTGACTCGTTCAATTGTGCCTAAGTTTCGATCATGATTTGTTTCATCTACAGTGAGGTGAAGCAAGTATTGAGACTGAAAGAAACTTTCATTTTGATGCATTCATTGAGGACATACAACTATGAAAGCTAGCCAAAGTATACGAATAACACCGACAAATGTAACTGAGGGACAAAAATGAAATACGTTTTGCACGTGTTTTCAACTTTGAAACTCACATTAAAATTTCCTGATAACCTTGCATCATATAGCATTTTAGTTTTTCCAGAAATCTCTAGTTTATTTAGTTGTCTAAACGTACAGATTACATATTTAAGACTTGTAGATTTATCCAAATATTATTTTCAATACGTATTTATGTATTTTACATTAATAAATTTTATTTGATGAAATATATTTTTGATGCTTAGTGATGGCTGACAATGTACATTTTTGCTTATTATGCAATCTTCACGGTTTAATTCATCCAGAAACTACAGTTTGCTTAATTTTTTCAACTGCCCAAATACGTGCTTCACCTTACTGTAGATATTTGAATTTTAAAATCTCTCCGAGCCATTTATAATATCCGCATTTAAACAATTTATAAAATCTGAACATCACATTATTCTCGCAATATTCTCGAGCTAAGATTTATTTGAAATGACCTGTATAAGCGTCATGCACTCGGCAAACTTCACATATGATATAACGTATTTCTATACACTAGTTTTGTACCCCTGTCCCTGAACGCTTTTCACAAGTCAGCGCTTTACCTCCAAACCCATCGTGCACCCCAGCGGCCCAGGACAGCTTCAGCTACCTCAACCAAGGCGACAGCACCTACATCACCGGAGTGGACGATGCTGCCGACTTCCAGGAGACGTGCAGAGCCTTCGCCCTGCTGGGGCTCCAGGACACGCACCTCCAGCCCGTCTTCACCGTGCTCGCTGCCATCCTGCACCTCGGCAACGTGCAGCTCGTCGAGACTTCAACGGACTCCTGTGCTGTGCCAGTCAGTCAAATGCCGCAAAATGCCGTTATTTTTCATTATCAGCCTTTCAAATTGCTAGTGCCAGTCAGTGAAATGCCCTTATTTTTCATTCTCAGCCTTTCAAATTGCTAGATTTACGTTTATTTGATGCTGAAATATCCTTGTTTTGCTGTGTTTTCCATTCGTTTCCGATTTCTGTAACTTCAAAATTCAGAAGCTCTGCTTTAAAAAAAGATTATATATTTGAAGCTGAAATGGAGATTAAATGGATTTGACTCGCTGCTTCAAGCTGCTGAGACTATCACGGCGTATCTTCGAAAAAAATCCCGCGTGTGCATGCTGACCTGGCTGTCCATGTAATACCTACCCTATCGTATTCTTGGGCTGTGGAGTGCGAGGAATTAAACGAAGAGCTACTCAGGCTAGTCAGTCATCGTTTTGTACAGGTGATCTTTCGGCATTTCCTTTGTTGCAGAATTATTATTTCTAAACATATGTGTAATATGGACCAGGTTCTGTTTAAATTTGAATTGATAGTCGATTCATTCACGTCTCGTTTCTTTTCATTCACTCTTAGCGTATCAGCTTTAGGTTGGAATTGGACCATGGAATTTTATTTATTGTAGTATGATGTTATTGTTTCTAACACATAATCATTTATTACTTCCAAGTATACTTCTACAACTTGAAAAGTAATTCTTAGTCTTTGAACATAGGAAGATTGTCTTTGTGCCTGGGAAATTTGTTGAAACTTTTTGAGTTTCACGAATGCATCATGTTACTGGTAATTTTCTTAAATTTGTACAATACCGTATGGGAGGTGTGGGTGTGGCGCAGGAATCTCACTTGATGTGACCACACGACCAGGTCGACGACCCGGCGCTGCCGGTCGTGTGCTCACTGCTGAAGGTGTCTGAGGAGGAGCTGCGCAAGTGGTTGTGCCATCGCAAGATCGTTTCGGGCGGAGAGGTCTTCATAAAACCCATCAGTGCTGAACAGGTCGGTCCTCGACCTGCTTGCCTTACTCTTCTTTCAAATTTGTCTCGTGGATGGTACATGGAGTTCGTGGAGTTCATGTCTCGTGGATGGTTCTTTTGTTGAGTTTGTTGGTCTCGTATCATGTTAAATCCACTGAGTAGATTTCGTTACTTGTGAAGAGAATGTTTACGTCCACACACGTTTGAAAGTTTGTGTCTGCGCTAGTTATCGCACTTCATCAGTGTGGTGCAGTTTCTCCCAATAGCAGAGTCCGTAAATCAACCTTGAGAAATGACTGCTGAAACTGTATATAAATCAATATCACGGTTTGTTCGTGGGCTGTGTGGATACTGATGATATTTACATTTGCGTGGGAAATCTATAGATTCCTCCGCAGCGCTTACACTTGAAGAATATGGCTCTGGCGAGTGACCGCCCTCTTTTGATCATATTATGTTGGCTGCTGAACGCAAGACCTGCACGAGCATGGGCCTCTTATCCATATATGGTTATTGCAAAAGTGAATTTGCAGTATTTTTTCTAATAAGACTTTTTTAATGTGTCTTTGTGTTATTCTAATGTTCACCTGTAAATGTGTGAGGTATTTTAACGCTTCAATGGATATTGACTATGAGTTGTATTTTTTACTTGGACACCCACTGTTATGAATGCTTTTCGTAATTGCGATAGTCGCTTCTGAAGTAAGTCATTACAAAGAGCGTTGGAGTGAGTGCTCACCATTAAAGTGTGGTGCTCACCATTAAAGTGTGGTGCGTGCAGGCCACGTTCTACCGGGACGCGCTATCGAAGCACACTTACGCTCAAGTGTTCGCCTGGATCGTGAAGCAGGTGAACAAGTGCTTCACCGCCACATTCAAGCCTTTCAGGTGAGTTGAGTTCCGTGCTGTATCGGGAGCTGGGAAACGAAATGGGGCCGTTAGCACTTCGAAATAATTGCTATTACGCTACATGTGCACAGTTGTAGCGATGTCATTTTTGGTGTTTCATCACGAATTAAACTGTTTGATATTTTTATCGTTCCAGGTTCATCGGCGTTCTTGACATTTATGGATTTGAAACCTTCGAAATCAACAGTTTTGAACAATTTTGCATCAATTATGCCAACGAAAAACTCCAGCAGCAGTTCAATCAGGTAAATTTTTTAAAGTTGGAATACTTTAACTCTAGTTTTTTAATTGTCCAAAAGAGCACTAACAATTGCTGTATGTACACAGCTTTGTGTCAATAGTATCGGGCTAGGAAATATCACGCACTCGAGACGCTCAGTTGGTCTCGGTAAACCTGGTTTCGTATTTTCCGGTAGCATCTTGCTAATATTATCTATTATTTATACCCTCTGTTCTAGAAAAAAGATGGTTGAATTTTTCAGCTGCCCATAAAATTCTTATTCCTATCCAGCGTGATTGAAGGAAGTTATACACGTATTCAGGAGAAATATCAACTGCGCTTTATTACTCACTGTTTACACCTCTGAGTTAATGGTAAAGAGAAATAATTTTTGATGATACCAAGAGCCTGTAATGCAGTGAACGCTAAGCCGCTGTTTATAATCCCGCCCTGAACTCGGTCCTGTATGCCTTGGCGTTTGGTTGAGTTGTCGTTGGGAACCTCATGTTTGTGTTCCGTATCGAAGTTCTTTTCGAAGGACATTTCTTCTCGCAAAAGCTTGAGGTACAGGGACTTTGAATATTCAAGGAGTAGAAAGTTAACAAAGAAGGTGGAAATGAAAATTCGGACTTCTTTCCCAATTATCGTTCACTCTTTATCGGCCATATGACATCAACTAACTTAATTAATGGCTTTACTAATTGATGTTCACTCTATTTGTCAGCCACGTTACACCAGTAACTTTTCTAATTAATAGCTTTACTAATTAATGCTCGTTCTATTTATATGCTATGCGGCATTGATGATGCTGTGAGAAGTTGAAAACGCACAAAAAACTAGTATTTTTACCAAATTATTTCTGTTCTGTACTCTACTAAACTTTTTTCTGTTCTCTGGGATTCTCCCTTCTAAAAATAATTGAATCCGGTTCTCTGCATTACCTCGTGTCTTTTCCTCCCCTGAGCCTTTGACTGTTAGACGTGCAGACGCTCATGAGCTGTACCCGTTTCATCGATCATCTTAAGAGCGAAATAGGTAGCATTTGGAGAATATGAGTTTCACCAAGTCAACACTCAAATCTCTACAAAACGCGCATTTGATAAGCCTCCGTCTTACTCGAATTTAGCCTTCTCTTAAAAGCTGATCTTGCCTCACGAAATCTAGCAGAGTCGTTGAGCTTCTGTTCACATCCTGCAGCACGTGTTCAAGTTGGAGCAGGAGGAGTACGTCAAGGAACAGATCGAGTGGGAGTTCATCAACTTTTACGACAATCAGCCGTGCATCAACCTCATCGAGTCGAAGCTTGGGATCCTTGACTTGCTTGATGAAGAGTGTCGGGTAAAGTAGCAAGCCCGCTTCAGCAATGCGGAGGCACGAATTTTCTTACACCGTTTTAAAAGTGTCGGGGTGTAACAGTTACGGTTTGGTAATTTAACAAATCAGTAAATAATAACCGTAACCTGCTTCGTAATAGCAGCGCTTTAGTCTAATGAAGCCTTGCGAACAGAGTTCTATTTATGTCGAGAGGTGTCAGGTACAGAGTAGATTTTCTGTCGACACGTTGAATCTAGTTTCACCATGTGGTCAAATGTATTTTACGCTTCTTAAAATACAGTTCTTTCTTTGTTCAAAAATGTAAGAATCATGCTAACACGTTGACCACGATTTTCCACTCAAGTAAAAATACATGCCGACAAATATCTTTTCTCTGAATTTAAAAATGAAGGATTTTGGTTTCTCAAATTTGGTTACTCTATTAATTTTCTTTCTAATCAGAACTAGCTTATTCGATTGATGAACACAAATTTGACGAAAACTCGAAAATTTGTATTATACATGATAGTGCTTTGGTTACATTAGGTTAGGTTAGATGATCGCGTGTACCATATATGACCCACTACGTAGGCAAAGTGTTAAAAAATGTAAAGCAAGTCGAGTGCTTCTCGATTTCATATTTGAATACTTTATGGCATTGCATGTAATCCTGGGGGGAAGAAATTCGGGTGGATTCGCTTTTCGTGTTGCCAAAACGAAGTCGACGCCCTAGTCTGACCGCTCACGTAAGTTTCAGCCTTATGATTTCTCCTGCATCTATTTAGTGTGGAGCACCGAAGCTAACGTGTTAACCTCATGTTAGATGCCGCGAGGCTCCGACCAGTCCTGGGTGGAGAAGCTGTACGACAAGTGCAAGGCGTCCGAGCACTTCAGTAAGCCGCGCCTCTCACGCTCCTCCTTCATCATCAGCCACTTTGCTGACCAAGTCACCTACGAGAGTTGTGGCTTCCTTGAGAAGAACAGAGACCACGTCTCCGAAGATCACATCCACACGCTCAAGTCTAGTCGGGTGAGGTGGTAGACACAGTCTTTACTCCTCCGTACCGTCGAGTGCTCGATTTGTAGCTTTCATTTTTTTACTTCGTCCTGGGTTAGTTTCCGGGAGTTTCCAAGCAGGGGTAGTTTGAAGACTACATGATAATGACAACGAGCATCCAAGCAAAATTGGGGTGACTAATCGCCCAAGGAAACTAACGCACAGCTAAATGACGTATTCGTGTCAAGTCGAAGTTTAATGAATAGCTAGTTTGACAGTCGTGAGATGCCATGTATCCTGCAGCAATTTTGTGCTTTGTTCCGTTTACGAAAGGAAGGCAGGGTCTCCCTCGAAATCTGGTCGTGAAAATCATTAGTATTGCCATTGCTATGATAGCTTGTGTTCCCGTTAGTTTTGTCTACCTGTCCCAAGTTTTATCGCAAAGTTATTACAGCGCTTCATTTCTTGAGTTAAACAACGTACAGTTGACGTTCTCATCAACGGATTAAAACAGGGAGAAGTGTTCTAGTAATGCCGTATCTATACACAACATTTCACTATGTTCTAAAAAACTTGAAGCCCTTACCGGCCCAAAAGAGAGCTGTAACTGTAATTTTTGGAATCGATGTCTGAGAACGACCTAGTTGAGGATAATCAGGCAGTCCCATTGTTCTGAAGTCCGTTGGAACGAAGTCTGTTGATTCAAACGTCAACTGTCCTTCAGTTTTACCTGATTGATGTATAGACTTTTGATATATATCATGCATGAAAACATTCTGTACGACTTCACGTTTCGTGGCTGGAGATTCTCGAGTTTTTCAATTTGTTTTGGTTTAGTTTAACATTTAGGTAACGCTACCTTTTTCGAGTATCGACAATCTTTTTCAAGACATGTCGTTGCAATGATCTCTGTTTTGATGGCCCGCCAGATACCTTTTGTGAGCGAGCTCTTTAACGACGCGCCTTCAAAGCCAGCGGGCTCGGCGAGGGTGAAGATTGTGCCCGGCAAGTCGAGCGCGTCCAGCAGCAAGAACGCCAAGCAGTCCGTGGGTTCTCAGTTCCGCAACTCCCTGGCGCTGCTCATGGAAACCTTGAACTCCACGACGCCTCATTACGTCCGCTGCATTAAGCCCAACGATGAGAAGGAAGCCTTTACATTCGATCCCAAACGAGCCATTCAGCAGCTCAGAGCTTGCGGAGTGCTCGAGACAGTCCGTATCAGCGCTGCTGGGTATCCCTCACGGTGAGGTGCAGTTCTGTTTCGCCTCTCTTCCCAGTCGTATGTGGTTCATTACTTTGCAGCGAGTGTGAGGCTCTTTTCTGTTAACGTGGTTGAGAACGTTGTTTCCTTCTTTATCTTTGACTTAGTCTCCTTTTTTGTATTGTTTCACTTCAAGTTTGCTCATGTTTCATACGTAGTTTCCAAACTATGTTTGGAAACTAACTATTAACGTACTAAGCAAACTATATTTGGGAATTCCTAGAGACCAACGCTGGTTTATAAACGATACTTATTAATAACTCGAGGAGTAGATTCATTCCTCCTGCCTAGTCCAAAGTCTCTTCTATTTTGGTTTCATCGACATTAGTCGATGGTTTTAATTAACTGAAGGTACATTTTGCTTATTGCTCAACGAGCTGTTCTTGATATTGCTTGATGAGTTTTACCCTATTTGTGATGTCTGTCTTGACATGTTCTCCAAATTTGATCTTAGTCCTAACTTTCTACATTCATCACTAATTTCAACAGAAGGCATGAAAAGCTCGATTATAATTAATTGTTTCTGTGCTTTCTGTAGGTCAGTGTTGCTAGCATGCGTGAAAATTGGGACGTCTTATTCATGTCTATCATCGGATGTTTTTTTTCTGTGACTGCACCAAGTAGCTTTTTTTTGAATATTTTCGTCCCCGGTCGTTCTTTCTCTAACCTTCTTACTGTTGCCAAGTTGTCTTTGTTAGTTTGGTTTAAAGTCAATTTTTCGTAATTTGTTAATGTTGTATTAGGGTTTGTCTGTACGCGTTAGTGGCTGTGATAAGTTTCCAAAATTATTACTTGTAGACATTGTCTAAGCTAAAACGAAAATCTGGTTCCGCTTACAAATTTGTCACTCCTTGTTATATCGTTGGAGGAATTCATAAAGAGTGAGCGAAAAGCTGGGAAATTCCTTTCCGTGGGGTATTCATCTGCTTCTCACTAAATTGTTACTTCTCGATACAAGTGTTCCTATTGTTTCAGGACTGAAATCACTGATGTCCTCGTCTATGTCAATGTTAGCGCTGAATACAATAAAGTTTTCCATTTCTTGGCTGTGGATACGGCAAACGATATTTTTTGGTGTTTTATCCTTTGTCGACTCGATTCATTCACGTAATCTTATGATTGATGTGCAAGAGAAAACATGTCTTAATATTTCGTCTTTAAAGCTTGATGGGCGATTTTTGTTTGACTAATTCATTTCTCATGTATATATCTTGCCTTGAGTTTTAGTATATTTTTTTTTTGCATTTAACCAGAGTAAATCTGATTATCTGTCATTTTATTATTTTAAGCCAGCACTTGTAATATTCTGTTGATGTTCAATTGGAACTCACAGCTCTAGAGCTCATATGCAAACTGTGAAAGAAGATAGCACCATGAAATTTGTCATCAAGATTATAGTTTAACATTATGTTCTAGAAGCTAAGGAACAGGGAGCTCGACACTGGAAATTATTGTAGGAGAATCGATGCCGCAAGAACTACCGGCATCGGTATGGCAACTGCATGGGGCACAGCCTACTATTTTCCTCAGTCGTACCTGTCTGTTATCATTTTACCGTAAGCCTGCTCTTTATTCATTTCCTGCTTGTCTTTTTGTATATATGAATTGACGTCTCGGGCAGATGGACGTACCAGGAGTTTTTCATGCGGTACCGCGTGCTGTGCCACAGTCGCGACATTCAGCGTGCAGACATGCGCACCACCTGCCAGAAGATCATCGCTAACATCATCAACGTGCGTTACCAGCAACCTCCCTACCCGTTGGTTTGATGAGCAGTTCATTTATTAGCCGAACAGGACTCGTCTGCAGTTCCTTGCGGTAGCGGTAAACGAGACGAGATTATAATGATGGAATCAGTTTTGCTATTTATTTCTAGCAAAACTACGTTTGTTAAAATTGGTCCTAATTATCTACGCGAAATTTAATGGTTCCACCTATTTGTGTTGGATGTTTAATTCTACGAGATAGGATGTTTACTTCTACATGGATGTTCATTAGACTGTTTCACATCTACATTCACTACATGCATTAGTCTAGTGCCCCGGTTTTGTGATCTAATGGCCACGATGGCGTGTGTGCGGCGCCAGAAGAGAGATAAGTGATGGATTGCGCATGGTTTTTAGCTACCCGTATCTCAGGAACTTATTTGCGTAATAGAAAAAACTTCGATGGCTTACGAACTCGACATTTGTGAGCGCATCTCACGCTTTACTTCTTTCGCTCAGGACGAAGACAAATTTAAGTTCGGGCGCAGCAAGATTTTCTTCCGAGCTGGCCAGGTGGCGTACATGGAGAAGCTGCGCGCAGATCGCCTGCGTGCGTGCTACGTCATGATCCAGAAGCACGTGAAGGGTTTCCTGCGACGGAACAAGTACCTCACTCTCAGACGGGCTGCCCTCACCCTGCAGCGGCACGCGCGAGGGGTCATCGCCAGGAGGTACGGCCTCGTAGGTCCGGCCTGGTAGGTTCGGTCTGGTAGGTTCGGTCTGGTATGTTCGGTCTGGTATGTTCGGTCTGGTAGGTTCGGTCTGGTAGGTTCGGTCTGGTAGGTTCGGTCTGGTAGGTTCGGTCTGGTAGGTCCGGTCTGGTAGGTCCGGTCTGGTAGGTTCGGTCTGGTAGGTCCGGCCTCGTGGGTCCGGCCTCGTGGGTCTAGGCTCGCTGGTATCTGGACGAGTATGCGAGGTTAAAACTAAGATAGAATAACGAAACGCCAGGAAGTATAGGTTGTATCTGCTGCCTGAACGCTTGTTTTGAATTATAAGTTGGTGAGAATAACAAAATGCACAGAAGCATAGGCTGTCTCTGCTGCCTGAACTCTTATTTTAAATTATAAGTTGGTGAGAATAACTAAATGCAAAGAAGTATAGGTCATCACTGCCGCCTGAGCGCTCATGGGAAATTAAAATTAAATAAGAGCATTAAGAAGTATAGGCAACCGCTGATACTTGAGCGTCCGTAGGAAATTAAAAGAAGATGAGCATAAGGAGACGTGAGGAAGTATAGTTAATCGGTGCTACAACAGCGTGTGGGGTGCTCTTCAAATCATTACTTATTAATGGAATTTTGAAATTACTCTTATGAAGTTACCATTGTAAAAGTAATAGTTTCTAATTTGTCACTACTAGCTTTTTCAGGTGCATTTATCTAATATTTACTGTGCTGCGTACTTCTTGTTACTTCACAGTGAGATATATTTAACAACAGTTTCTTTCAAAATTCTAAGATCTCATAATCGAGAAAACTCCTGATACCGCTCTCATCGTTGTGGAGGGCAAAATACTTGTGCTTATGCTGTGGTACTTGGAAGGCTTCTTATCATAGTCTGTTATAATTTCATTTAGTGGAATCGGTGTGCCTTTCGATTATATAGTTTTGCTCTGAATATCCTCCTGGAGCTTCGTCCTTTTTGCCTCTCTTTTTATTTTGGTCATGACTACCGTACCATGCTACGGCTCTCCCGAATTTTTTTTAATCCTCTCGGGATTTTATTTTTTGTTATAGGCGTTCTTTATACGTGCAGGTAATCAAGTGTATACACCCCGTTTCCCTCTGAAAAAAATTATATGTACATATCTACATCGTTCACTGGCATATGAGCTTTCATGGGCTTCAATGAATGGTCAAGTTTACAGTGTGCCTCTGTATGACACCACATTACCTGGATGCGAGTCGCATGAGGTAGAAGTTAAGAGCGTGAGTCGTGGTGCGCAGGCGGGTGCTGGAGTTGCGGCGCGGCGCTGCTGCGGTGGTGCTGCAGGCGCGAGTGCGGGGCTGGCTGCAGCGCACCAGGTACCTGCGCCTGCGCCGGGTCATCACCAGAATACAGGCCCGGGCCCGCGGCAAATGGGCCCGAGAGCGCTGCTTCGAGGCCAGGAGGCAGCGGGCCGTGAGTTGGAGTCTATTAGAATGCTCGGTGGCTTGGAGATGAATTGCAGGGCGATATGGAGTTCACGAACAAAGGGCAGGGCGATATGGAGTTCACGTACAAAGGGCAGGGTGATATGGAGTTCACGTACAAAGGGCAGAGTGATATGGAGTTCACGTACAAATGTCGGTGTTATGTGGAGTTCATGTATATACTGAGGAAGAGTGTAGAGGTAATGAGTTACTGATGGACCGTAAAATATTCTAATCAGAAGTACATGGTGTAGGTAAAATTGTAGAGCAGAGAATGATGACATATAAAATAGTAATGAAAGAGAAAAATTACACAATATTGATTTTGCAGTGGGCACGTATAGATAGAATTACAAGCTTTTCATCAAATTAAGAGGACTGGATATTATCTTGGCTGTCTAGGTTTGAGGTTACACTGACCGAATGGTTTAGGGACTGCGTAACTAAGTGTGGACTAGTATATCCTAGATCACCGCAGCGACACAGCTGCTTTGGTCGTATAAGAATTTAATTTGTCTTTGTGTGTTGAGGCAGGGAGCCGTTTCAGGTAAGAGAATAAATCAACTTATTTTATGATGGATCTGTCTCAAAAACGGGTACCTTATGATTTAGAGGTAAAATATAGAAGCAATTTGTTATCATATGATAGGTTTAAATATTGAAAAATGAGTCAGTATGTTTTGAACATGAAGGCTAAGTAAATGATGGATCATATGCTCGCATGTAGACAGATTAGGCGTAGCGGTGAGTGTCGCCGGTGATCATTTGGCACAGGAGTTTTCTCCTGATGAACTACTGTGTCTGCAGTCACTAACTAATCTGGATTCATTATGAGAAACTTCAGATAATATTTGTACTTATAGTTGAAAAAATAAAACGCATTTCATCAGACCTAAAGACTATAGAACTGGAGGCACAGTGTAATCAATAAAATATCCATTGCCATTACCTTTTGTTACCATCGTTCTTATTCGGTATTATTACCATCAAGTGTGCATAAAAATGTACGCTATGCATTAATGGGGCAATGTGGGGTTCCACTTAGAATTGCCAGATCCCGTCATAGGTTGTTTCTTAGATAATAAGAAGCAAACTAAAGAGAAGATTCATCCAAAATACTGCTCTGACTTCTCATATCTTTGTTGATGAATTGCTCGATTGGATTTTATTCCTGCACATCGCACTCGAGGGTGTTGTGGTGATCATAAGGATTGAAGCGCATTCGTTGCGGTTCGATGCACTTCCTCAACTCGTTCCAATGAGGTACATGACTTGACTAATTCTAATTATAATGTTGTGCGTCTGCAGGCGGTGGTGCTGCAGAAGCACATGCGTCGCTACCTGCAGGAGCAGCAGTACCAACGCGTCAGACGCGGCCTCATCACCGTGCAAGGTCTCGTCAAGTGTTTCCTTGCCCGTCGCCAGCTCAAGAGCCTCAAGATCCAGGCAAAGAGCGTAGAGCACCAGAAGCAGCTGAACAAGGGGCTCGAGAACAAGATCATCAGTCTCCAGCAGAAGCTCTCCGAGATGAAGGTCGAAAATCAAAACGTGCGTAAAGCTTCTGAAGACGCCGCCAATTTGAAGATTCAGTTGCTGGCTCTCAAAGGCGTTGAGAATGAATTGAAGGGCTCCAAGACCACCATCGCCACGTTAGAAGAGCGCATCAAGCAGCTGGAAGAGCAACTGGAGGTGGAGCGCGGGGAAAAAATGGATGTGTTGACTGAAAAAGAGCGTGCGGAGAAGGATAACAAAGAGCTCGTAGAGCAACTGAACGCGCAGAACGCGTTGCTTTCTGAAGAACTGGCCAAAGCGCAGGCGAGCAAAAGGGACGACGAGACGGAGGATCAAATCAAGGCAAAGCTCAAGGCAGAAAAGGAGCAGATGTTGCTGGAGCACAACCAAGAGAAGGGAGCCTACCAGAAACTGCTTGCTGAGAAGCACGCTCTCGAGGCCAAGAGCGAGGCTCTCGAAGCTGAGTTAGCGCGCGTCAAAGGTAAGGAAACCACGACACTCCTTCATTTCTGATCTTCTTGACGAGTGTTTCACATCTCGGTACGACACTTTAGCCTTTTTGACCTGCAGAGTATGTGTGCAATCGCTTTCTCTTAATGCGCTGAATTCTTACACCAACTCCATTATCGTATTTCCATATCTCACTTCTATTGAATGTACTCGCATATCCACGCTTCACTAGTCCAATAGTTCTACACTTGTCAATTTCGCCTGTGGCAGGTCCTGTTGCCCTGCACAAGCGGACGGCGAGCAGCCTGAGCAACGTGAGCGGTGTCAGCGACGCCACCACGGACATCGTGCTGGATGCCTCAGACGTACACTCCGTGGCCACAGAGGACGATGTGGGATACGGGTCGGTGCGCAGTCGCGGCAGTGATCAGTCAGAGTCTGGGCTGCGGCAACCGCTCGATGGCATTGAGTGGGGCAACCCAGCTCTCCAGTCCACACTGGTGGGCAGAGACGCCACATCCAACGGCTCCCTCACGCCCAACAGGGTACGTTGCGTGCGTGACCGCGGGCTGTGCTTTTTGCGAGTTCCGTGTGTCCAGTTGTGAATGCTGACGCGGAAACTCAGGAGGTCAGTACTCCCCAATAAAAAAGCGGTTTACTTAGTTGAGCGTGTCATAAGTTTCGTTCAGGTGTTCAGATAAATATTGAATAGACGATTGATAATTGTGAATATTTTGGAAGAGGTTCATCCATTTGTTAGAGGTGTACGAGCAAGTTGGGTTATTGAGACCAATAGAAATGATGTAATATCCTTGCCAAATACAACTGCGGCATGTCCTCATTTGCCTGAGTGGAACTAATAGACAAAGTGGATTTGGCTTAAACCCCTTCGAATTTGAGAAACAGAGCGTCATTAAGTCTGATAGTTTCAAGCAGCGATCGGCGAACGAAATGACCGTTAAATTAAACTCAAGTTTCTCAATATCTTAGAAGAATTTTATTAAGTAAATGAGTAAAAAAACAGACTTGGTAACAATGCAGCAAGAAATTCTGAATATGACGAAGGATTACCATTTTCTAATTGTTATGCGGTAATTACAGCCTCTTGCTTGTGCAAAGTTATGTACGAAAATTGCAATATTTTCAAAGTTATGTACGTAAATTGAAATATTTTTCTCGCCAATTGATACTTCGAAAGCAGTAGCAATGCATCAAAATCAGCTTTAGTAAATTTTATTGATATCAACTGTACTCTCTTGTTTGATCAAGAATTTCTCGATTAACTTCCCTCCTAACAGTATTTGAAATCGTGAAAACTCTTGACACTAGATTTTTAAATTTTCTGTTTAGTTTTCTTGAGAAGTTTGTCACGAACATCATGCATTGAAAATGACTGCTGATGGCCAATTAATAACAGAAACGTTCAGTTCAACTTGGAATATGAATGACTTTCCGAACAGATCAGTTCCTCCTCCTCTGAGCGAATGCTTCTTCTTTAACGAGCCTTTTTACTTTAGTCGGGACCTTTCAGTTGCACGTATTCTTCTGCTATTGCAGAATCACTTCTCATTATCTTTCTTATTCTGATCACGGTGTTGGGGTTTTTGGTTGGCCTTCGTTACTTAACATCAGGCGTAATTCTCCTGCACTACTGACCATTTCCTGGCATTGCCAACGACCATAGCACTCGCATTAAGCTATATTAATTAAAAAAATATTTCGCTTCTCAATTATTGAGCCCTGATAGTGTGTTATTTTTACTTGTCAACAATTATAGTAGAAAATTATGAACGTTTCTATACGTGCGACTCCCTTCTATGATTTTTGTTCAGGCTATTATGCCAAACTGGATATTTTTTTCTTTGGTTTATCTATAATTTATAAGTGTATGTACATCGAGAGGCGGATGAAACTCATGTTTCGTTGCTCATTCTCTAGGTAGTCTGAGATTTGCGCGACATCGTTAACAGCTTGATACATCTGCACGAACAGGAAATTTGCAAACTGTGCCAACCTTGATGTCACACAGCTTTGACTTCTGTATAAGTATGCACGTTACTTTATTAATGCTTTGGGGACCAAAGGTATCTTCTTCCATAAAACTTATTCTCGTGTTGCTCACTGATCTAAAAATATCGTGTACAGGTTGAACCTCCCAAAAACGGCAACTCCCGAACTTCGATTATTTCAGAAGTCAATTATTTCGCTTCATTTTCACTCTTTACCCTTAATATCAGCAGTTGCACTTCCTCAATTTTCATTGTTTTCACAATGTCAGCGTCCGTCATTGGATGGACTTCTGAAGCCTCTACTGCACTAAACATTATACCGAATCACAGGTGTTGCCGTATTACGGAATTGTGGATTTCGGAGGTTCAGTCTGTAGAATTCAAATCCTATTCTCGCTAATTCCTAGTGCTAAGTTCGATCCAGTATTGCATGACTAACTGCTGGGGCGGTTTGGGTGCACGATGCACAGGCGGAACGCGTGCAGCAGTCTCCGTCAAGTCAGACCCTGCAGTCTAGAGACTCGAAGCTGAGCGCTCAGGAGGTGAGCCTGGTGCTCGCTCTCCAGACCAGACTGCGCGAGGTAAACAAGGTCAACGAGTCTCTGTCGTCGCGCCTCCACACTGTCGAGGCTGCCCCTGTCGACTCTCCCTTGGTAGACTCACGCCAGCATGCTGAGAACATGATCAGGGTAACTCGGTGCTTCCTCGTTCTGCTTTCGCTCTTCCGCTCGTTGTCTCGAGTGTCAAGGCCTAGTTTAGGTTCACGCTTCCTGTCACGTGCTTCTACTAGTTTGATTTTATTCACCTGATTGGTGTTCTGTACAGTTAGAATTCTCTTGTTCAAGGGCTTCAGGTTCTGTAGTGGACAAGTACAGAACGTGGTTTTGTCATGCATGCTTTCTTCTTTTCATTATAAGTACTTAATGCATATTCAGTGTACTTTCTATGAACTTCTTATTGTGAAGGAAGAAGCGTGAAGACTTTTTAGATTCTAACAATCATGATACTGAACAAAATCGAGATAGTTAATCGTGTAACAACGTTCTTCACGTACAGATGCCATTGAAATTGTTTGACTGTATTGATTTTAATGCGAAACACTCTTCTGAAGCAGAGACAAAAGCAGCCCTCTATATGGGTTAGTGGGACGGAGAGCGTTTGTGGAGCAGATAACTTGAATGGTCTGCTTGACATGCGTGATTTGACAGGATCTGCTGTAGACGTTTCTGCCAACATTACCCAATAGTGTTGAAGCCTAGCCGTACTTTGAAGCAGTGTACTGGTAGGGAATGAGACCGTGATGCAGTAGGGTAGCTTACGAGGACGTTTTTATTCTCTGAAGACGTTCATGCATTGTGTTTCGTAGCGGCTCAGTTGTGTTTGTACATCTATCTCATGAATGCGATGTTTCTACTTTATTTGGAGCCTCATATTGTTTTATTGTCTCCAGAATGTGGCCGCTCTATTGTGAAGTTTCTGCAAATTTTTAATCCTCAAAAAGTACTTAAAAAATCTTCAGTTCTCGCGTACTAGTACTTCACTAGTAGCACACTATTCATTGTTATCCTTTTACGAAAATTCAATCCATCCATGGTGCTATGACTAATTTTTTTGAAGTCATATTCACTGCATTTTGCTGATATCGATTTCATTTTGTGCGGTGAACAGCTGCAGGAGCTGGAGATGCAGGTGGCCAAGCTAATCAGGGACAACCAGAACCTGAGGCAGGCCGCAGCCAACACCGCAGCTCCCGACCACGTCGTGCAGGAGACCATCCGTGAGTACCGTGCATCAGTTAACTTCTCTAGCTTCTGTTGCTTGTTGGTCCTTCGCTTCAGATAATTAATTACGAGGCAGAATACTAAATGGAGGGTTTAGTGTTGCGTCTTGTTGTTTCTTAAATTCCGACTCTGGGAAATGAGGTAGAATACAAAATGGATGATCTCTTGGTTAGAAAGTTCTTGTATTGTGTGGTCCTGTTATTTCATTTTATACCTTGACTACAGACACTTGGAAACGAGGTGGAATATAAAGTAGATCTCGCAGTTCCGGAGTTCAATTAAGGATTGGGTGGATGTTGAGAAAATGATTCTTCGTGTACGTTATCCCTACTTTCTCAAGATTGCTTCTGAAATTTCTCATTGTATGCCAATTACTCGGAAACGTGAGCAGCTTTCTGAGAAGCTTTTCAAGAAAGTTATGTTATTTTTTAATCTGCGACTTTTCAGTGCGTGCTATTGTACGCCGATTAACGCATCTGCTCCTAATAGCTTTCCAGACTTGCACAGCACAGCTTAGCTATTGCCATTGGAGGGACAGGGGAAAATTACCCATCAATTCGTGAAAGCAAATCAACTCATATCTATGCAAAGGCACGACAGAGTCAAACCTGGACGTTGTATGTGTGTGTTTAAGAAAAAAATCAACTGCATGTGAATGGTGCCTTGATTGTTTAATTGAGATCATCTTTCTACTGATTTTATCCCTGACTTCAAACTGATAAACACTATTCGTATGAAATGATGACACGACATGCTAATGTTGCTTCATTTTTAATTTCTTTCTCAGTGTGGATAATGCTATAGAGCATACAAATGATTGATCATCATGCATGTATTTATTAGCGTAAGAAAATGCTTGCAGTACATTGCGTACGAGGATTTGCTTGAGTTTCAGAAACGGTAAACTGTCACAGATTCTGAAAGAACACGAAATCGTAATTCCGGCACTAAAGAAAGGTGATTTGTGTGGCAGGAGATTTTCAAGTTATTCGAATGAAATCATTTGGTTACGCAAAATTGGTTACAAATCATGGGCTTATTTCTATTGAATGAACCCCAGTATATTGTTAGATCTGAAAGAACTCCGCAATCCTTGCTGCTTTTGATTCTCTACGACCCAAAAACATTCCTTAACGGCATGAGGAAACTCGTTGATTTCTCAACTTAAAATGTATCGTTTAGTTTGGGTATATGAATAGATAGTCAGACAGCTATTCCATAATTCATGAGCGATACTTTGCAAAAAAAATCGCTGAATGCAAAAATAAATTGAGCGTCAAAGCATAATTTAGGAACTCACTCGTGCTTGCTTTTCGCTTAAGTCGTGCCCTGTTGTTGGCCATCTCGGTAGCGCGACAAGAACCTTTACCATAAGAATCCTATGAATCGAAAGGAACGT
>VOMN01140451.1:0-31655 GCA_014899125.1 Orchestia grillus
TCACCGGTGCTGAAGTGATGTGTCCGGCTAAAATTTGTTGCTATGTGAGAAGAAAGACTCGGAAAATTTTAAAATTAGCAGTCCTTCCGAGGGAATATGAATGGCAAAATAAATTTACATGGAAAATATTGCGTTTACATAATAGCGGGATTTAAGTACACCTATCTTTCCCGCAATTTAACTTGCAGGAAAAGAGCACTAACGATACAGAACTTCATCAATCACTTTATTTATAGAACGTTGAAAGTCTGTATATTTCTTTTAGTAAGACAGATTGTTGGCAGTAAACTAATTATGCGACAAATACATCGATTTTATCCACTGTATCAGAAAGTACGAAGTGTATTGGTAGGGCATTGATCTTCAAACATATACTTCATTCTCCTGCAAATAAATATATTTCTTACCCTGATTAATAACTAAGAAATGCACCACATCCCAATGTGTGAGGTATTGAGACTACTAATTGAACTAAGCTAGAGCAACAACCTCAATTACACACCTGTTCATAGAGGTCTCCATAATTATCGGTCAAGTCATTTTAAACTGTTTGTAAGCTACCTAAAATAATTGGCCTTCAGTTTCTTGATTAAGATCTTGTGAGGTATCAAGACTGCCAATTGAGCGCAGTAAAAACAAACAGCGTCCATTACATAACTGTCCATAGAGGCCTTGTCAGGCATTGTTCCTGACAAAGATGGGCTGGGTGTCCGGTGGCAGGGAGTCCGCTATCAAAGGCTTCAATCGGTGCCCCCGTCGGGCCGGTCGGCATTAGGGGTCGAGCCAAGAGCGGGGAAGTGGCGTGGGGGTGTGGGAGCTAGTTGTGAGGGTGGAGATGAATGGGGTGTTGGATGGAGGTGTTTTTATGGGGGAAGAGGTAGTTGAATGAAAGACTTCATTAGTTGAGTGGAAGTGGCGTCCAATTGGAGTGAGATTTGTTGACGGATGCATGTAGTTGTCTTTACGCGATATATGAATGCTTTAGTATAATGATTCTGCTTTGCTTTCGAAATCATAGTTGCCAATTGAGACAAACGCTTTGGATCGCACTAAAACCTAATTTTTCAACGAGCTTAAGGGTTCTCGGGACAAAATGCGGCTCTGTAACATCGTTTCTGGTCGCTAAACCTACGGCTCCAACGCACGTCCCTCCTGAACGCTCGAACATCGATTCTCGACAAGATTTTTGCCAACATTCCCACCGAAATGCTTGACAAACTTCTTTACAAAATTAACGCCAAATTTTTTGAAAAATTCTCAGCAAGATTCTAACCAAGATTCTCCTATGATTCTCGCCAAGATTATACCCAAACCAACGTTTGTATCTCAGAATTATTTAGCACTAGAACCGTGGAACAAGGATATTCAACGTAGATTTTTTGAATTAGGTTTATTTTCAGTAAGACGACTTGATGAAACTGAAAAACTTATTTAAAAATACGTAAGTTGAGCAATGCTGAGGTCAGTTCTGAGAAGATTTTCAAGATATTGATGGTGTTATTATAGAAAATATTGAACAGAAAAATTAGGAAAACGAGTTTGAGATATATGTTAAGATTGATGTTCAGAATTTTTTTCCAAAATAGAAGGCATGAATTTGAAAGTACCGAAAAATAAACAAAGATACAGAATGAGCTTGCAAATATTCGATTACGCCCGTGCATAAGATTTCTTCAATTTCGGTTAGCATTTTAATGTAAAATTGATTGAGAATATAGGACATTAACGTGTAAGGTTCCGTTTCTACACTGCATTTTTTAACGTGCACACGTTTTCTCTATACTCCATGTTTGTATCAAATACCTTTCACTTCAAACCCTCCCCGTCTCCGAGTAACACTCGAAACCGTACCACAATGTACCGCTGCAAATGTAACAAGCGAGGATGGGAGGGCACCTTGCATCTTGCTTGTAGCAGCAAGGTGCTCCATCATCAAGCGTTGTGTTCCTCAGGCGACCACCTCGTACGTGCAGAGCTCAGCTGGAGCTGAGAATACTTCTTTTCAGCACGCTTCTTGTTAATAGTCAGAGTTAGCATTGCACTGTTTGCTAAGGCGAGCGGACTGTTTAACATTTAAGAAAAGTGTTCCTCCAAAAGAGGTATTTGTGATTTCGAGTAAAATCGCAGATGTGATTCTGATATTCGCGCTATTTTCAACATCATTCATGCATGAGAGCGAATGGATGATGGTAAGAGGTAGAGATGGGTTAGCATGAGCACCTGTTGTGAGGGCGAATGATTATTTGTGCGTGTTTACACTAAGAAAAAGGCCTTACGCTTCTTCGCAATTGGCTTTATTTTAGGAATCCTACAACAAAAAAACACAAATCTCACAGTGATAAGTAGAGTCATTATTTTCACGAAGAAATAGAACCTGATTCGTGCAAAATAGCAACAAGAGGCTCACAATCAGATGACATTGCCCTAAATTTTATAATTTTCAGAACATTCTCCTGAGATTCCCCTAATACCTGTAGTTCCAATTCAGCCGTTATTTTTCCTACAAAATAATCGAATAATCCTCGTCCAGTAAGTGAGGAGTCTTGCAATCACCTCATTGTTGTACTGCATGATTTAACACAGGTAGATTTCCTATCACTGACGACACAAATCGTAACCATGCAGAAAGCTAATAAAGACTACGAGACTCATTCAATCTCATCCCTCGTGCAGATATATNATATATATATATATATATATATATATATATATATATATATATATATTACGTAACAAGCCTCTGTGAATCAAATACTATCGGGTATTTTAAACTTGTACCAAAACAAGTTGCGTATCTGTTTGTATTTATACACAGAGTTGTAAACGTTAATCTTGAATGCCGGAAATCAAATCTCAATAGATTAAAAGGTGTGTGCAGTTGAAGTAAATGGTATTATTCGTCTTTCAGAACTAAAAACGAAAGAAAACTTTTAGTTTGATTGAGTGAAAGTATTAGCCTTCTTTTCTTCCAAATTATGTTCCTCATATCCAGTTGACGTATGAAGATATCTTAGAAGGACTTTGCTTTGCCGGCTAGTCCTTTGCTTTGCCGGCTAGTAGCAACATCATTCCGTAGAAGTTTAATTAGGATTCATCATATTCGTAATCGAGCAAAATTTAAGGAACTGTTTTAGCAGGAAAATTAAAATATTCAAATGACTACAAGGTCTGCTCTCGCTCCGGTGCGATTGCAGTGGAACCGAAGGAACAGCGTTAGCGGCCCCTCGAAATCAATGCTCCCTATAATCGCATCGGACTCGTGTTAATCCCCGCAAATCAGGAATATCCATAACAAGGTACAAGAGTCTTAGCAGGAAACCTCTTTTGGGATTCAAATTTTCTGTACCGAAGGTTGTTCCTCGTCGTGTAGCCAAAACAAAGCTCTGGATGTGAAGCACTCAGACAGTCTTTCAAAGGTCTGGCAGTCTGCGTCATGTTGAACAAGTTTGTTGGAGGTGAAGAGGGAGAGAGCGCCTTGTTACAGCGCAGCGCTACGTGATGCTGCAGCTCCCTCGCAGTGTTACCGTCTCGAGGCGTTCTTATGGAGCCACTAATGTTCTGCTTATGTATCAAATCTCCTCCCTATGTAGGTGCATTTAGGTACGAAGAGACTTGCTTTCAGGTTGATATTTAGATGTCATTGAATTTGCTTTAGAGTGTAGTATACGTTGAGTGTGATCGCATGTACTAAGACGTGCTTGAAAAATGATGAATTTCTGAAGTCGTAGGTATTTACTGAGCATGAGGTGAGCGCGGCAAATGTCTCTGGCTTGACCCAGTAAGCCTTGAATTCATTTCTCGCAGTAAGTTAACTTTTTTTTTGGTTTTGTGTTTGCATGCTTAAAGGATGTTTGAATGAAAAAAAGTATAAATAGGTTAACTGTAGCAGATGATTTACGCGTTACAAACGTTACCAGATGCTGAAAGGTGAATTAAGTGTGTTGTAGTAACGTAAACGCAATGTAAAAGTTAAATTTACAAGTGAGTTGAGAGTCATACTAGGGCGTGAAGGGTCAAATATCTTTGAGATCTTGAGCAAAAAGCAGGGCAAATAAATGAAATTTTTCGACACAGTCGCTGAATTTAATTTTTTCAAACTATGTAAATGCACGCCCATTTACCTTACATTCCAGTGTTTTACCTATCGTAATATTTAAATTATGATCCCATTCAACCATTCCCATCCATAGTTTCTGAATGTGTGTGTTAATTCAAAACAAAAGCTGAGTGTAATAATCTGACAAAAACGTTTTCTTTTTTAGCAGTCAAAATTTACTGAGTGACATCCTTCAGTCTTCTACAAGTCCTTCAACAGCAGCCTGTGACTTTTCGACAATGCCGCTGCGCATCAATGTTCCTTGGTTTCTTAACCTATTTGCCCCTGCGACTCAACGACCTGCAAATGCTATTCTTGAAAACTAGTCATAAGTTATCCATCCTGATCACGAACGTAATGTACACCGACATTGAAGTATATTTTTATAAAATTTCGAGTCTGAGCGGTACTCGTTTGTACTTTCCCAGAACGAGCGGACGCCTTAGAGGTTGTAACTTCTACAATATTATATTATAATTTGATATTAAGCTAAATTATAAAGAAAGTTAGTTTAAGAAGTATGTTAAGAGCGATGCTCAGAAATTATTTCTCAATATGGAATGCATGAAGTTGAAGAGGACCTATCATCTCGACAACGAGTTCAAGTCTACCCGTTTGCCAGAGATCATTTTTCATTGATGATACTCTAGAAAAAATTTCACGTGCATATTCGATATGATCGTCGAGACTGTCATATTTTTGGTGTGTTCAAGCGCTTCGGTACTTTAGTTCTCATTTCGTGCGCTGGGGCGTAAGATGTTTGATAAATTCTGTGACTGAAAACTCTTCGATGTTTGAAATTTTCTTTGTTGTATGATTGAGAGAGTATAGTGTTCAAGAGAGTTTTAAAAGAGATCTGTGAATTAGGGTTCATAAACATATCTAAAATATATATGTACAGCTATCAAGGTACGAAGTGATCGGAAATGAACCTTCTTCATCAACTTTTTCAAAGACGTTTAAGTTCTGCAAATGGCGAAAGTTTCGGGCTCAAACATTTTGAAGGAGATATCATGCATAGTTATTTAATTCTTATACCGAGCTAATGATCGAGCAGTGGTATATAAGACTCTTAATTGCGTTAACACCTGCTCGAGTGAACGTAACTCAAATGTAGTGGTCGATAAGAATAAAGAAAAAAGTCAGTCGTTAGAATTCAAGCGCAGGTGTGACGTACTGTACAGTTGTACGTGAATGAATACGAGGATCAGTAAGCGGAGGAATAATGTAGCTAAGGTGTGCGGTGAATATAGGAGACTTATGTAAGTAGAATAATCAAGAAATGGTAAACTAATGAAAAACAGTATGTAGGAGGTTGATATTGGCATTGCGCGTACGGAGTTACTGAAGAGGCAAAAGAATTTCCAGTTCGAGGCTCTGGAATTTCCTGCCCGTCTTTTCACGGACATGGGAGGCCGAGTGTCCGAGTGCCTCCTGTGGTCTAGGCGATCGTCTATTGTTTTTAGCGGACGTGATAAGCAATCTTTGGACACACTGCCTATGTCCATCTTTGACTGATGGTCTTTTAAAATTCAGGGGACAAAAGATAAGCGTAAGACTTGGGTTTCCTGGTGCATGGCTGCCTTTTGGTTCGAAACTGCGTAGGCTGCAGGTGGTAGGCCATCGAGGCCTGCAGAGCTTCTGCTTCTCTAATGCAGGCTGCAGTGTGGGGTCTCTTCTGTCCTGCATCTCTCGTGCAGGCTGCAGGGTGTGGGTGTCTTTCAAATACAAAATACACACAAAATGCAAATTAAGGAAAATGGTCTGGAATATTCTTTAAAGTAATCTGAGAACTTTTTTGGGTAAATGACATTTTAATATATACCATCAGGTAATAAAAACTTTTAGCGATAAAAACTTATCGAAAGTGGTTCATTGCTATCAAAACCACAATAACGCAAGATTCCCCATGAAAATAGGTCCTGTTGTCAAGGCATATTTTGAATAGTTTGTCCGGAAGAAGTCTAAAACTTTTGGAACGTATGGCCTGGCCATCTGATGCTGCTTGACCATCTCATGCTGCCTGACCATCTCGTGCGGCCTGACCATCTCATACTGCCTGACCATCTCACACTGCCTGACCATCTCATGCTGCCTGACCATCTCATACTGCCTNCTGACCATCTCATGTTGCCTGACCATCTCATGCTGCCTGAACATCTCATGTTGCCTGACCATCGCATGCTGCCTGAACATCTCATGTTGCCTGACCATCGCATGCTACCTTCTCATACATGGGAATGGCGGGATCCGATGCACGTCGATGGAAGGAATCAATACCAAACCCGTGTTTGTTATCTAATGCGCCCATATCTCAGAGCACTCGGTGGCAGATCCCGTAGGGATGAGGGGAGAAATTCATAATGTAATACTTATAATACTTGCTATGAATCTGTTTTAAAACATTTCTCTTCGACAGATGCAAACTTGAGGGTCAAAAATTCCAGCATATTCAAACGCTCTTGCGAAAGCTGCTTAGTACTCAAATTTTGGCGTCTGTAAATTGACATTAAACTATCTCTAAAGGTCTTCGAAGCCTCCAGTTTTAGCTTCGAGAAATGTATCATTTTTCTTTCACAGACATATACGGTTCTATCTTCAAGATAGTTAACCCTGACAACATTGGTTTCATTTTGGAATTCGGATAATCTCGTATCTGATTTTTGCTCGGTCGCGTTTGAAATTGTTAAAGCTTGGATGTTGGAATCTTTCGTTAAATTATGACAGATGTGATTGACGAGGTGTAGTTTACACATTGACGAACTGTATGAATTTCTGCCTTACAATTCCTCAGGACTAAAGCGTGAGTCAACAGTCAAGGGCCTTAATTTACGTTACTCAACCTACCTAGAAAAGGTTCTCAAAGTTTATGAAATGACCATGAAAATGAGCAAGTTGTTACCTTCACACTGGATACGTTTCAGCAAGGAATTTTTTTTTTCGGAGTTTATATTGTGGTATTTAGTGCTCCTTGTTTCCTCTCACCCATTTTTGTCTTGTTTCTTCTACTTTAAGCTGCTACTCGAAATACACGAAAATCTGTGAAAGTTCGTATAACTTGGACGATGAAGGTGAACCCCGAATGTGTGTTAGAAACGTGGCATAGGCAGTGGAAGATCACTTCTAATTTTAAAATTAACCCAACTCCTAAACTAGACATGGTCTAGCCAATTAAGGGTTCCATAGAGTCACGGTCCGTACAATGTTTGTGTATATTATGTCTGGAGTTCTTTGAGAGCTGCCTGGCTTAAATAGAGTCTTTGCAGCTTCTTGCATTGTGCCGTCACTACAGAGTGGCTCTCAAAGGAAAACCCGCCCAGTCATCAGCGAAGTATTGTGTCTGTCTCGGAGGTCCGTCACAACCTACTGGGGGACTCAGCCAAGTGTGTGGGTTGTAACTCTGAGCCAGTGGGGGATTCAGCCAAGTGTGTGGGTTGTAACTCTGAGCCAGTGGGGGATTCAGCCAGGTGTGTGGGTTGTAACCCTGAACTAGTGGTTGATTTAAATGAGTCTTCGACCAGGTGATTAGATCTTAATATTCTGAACCGGTAAATCAATTAAAGAGTCTTCGACCAGGTAATTACGTCTTAATATTACGAACTGATAAATTGATTAAGAAACGTCTTACAACCAGGAGATTATGCTATTATTTCTAGAACTAGTAAAGGGATTTAGCGAAGTGCTACAACTAGGTGATTGATTTTTTAATGCCCTGAAAGAATTAGCTGATTTTTCTTGATGTGTAGTTTTTCTGCCAAGAGATTGAGCCGCAATCCTGAACTGGTGAGCTGATATTGAGAAGTTGAGCTGGTAAGTTCTTAATAATTTATCAAGGCTTTTGTCACAATCGGACTGCAAGCAATTTACAGGATACAAATATTAATTGAATATTATTTTATGATTTTAGTTTCCGCTCTAACTTGTAGTTTCCGTCGTTAGAAATTTTAAATCGATTTGCATCGTTCTTGTTCTTGAAAGTGCTTTGCCATTATTTAAATAGGTCTCTAAGAATCCCTCTTGGGGGTGTGTATTTCGTGTCTTTAATTGTTTTAATTCTTTAATTTGGGTAACTGTATTCTTATTGCACAACCCTTATATCATTGGGCATATGGATTAAATAAAAAATTCCCATTGCAGATTTCCATGAAAATGAACACATGCTCGAAACGTTCGAACTAAATATTTTTACGATTTTTTTTGCTATTTCATTCCTAGTGAACTTGCTACGCAAAAAAGATTTACCTAGTACTTATAGCTCCTTAATAGTTCGGGTGGGCATTATGCTTCGTATGGCTACGATACGCCATTCGAAGCCTAGTCCTGTACTGAGATCGGTACACCTGATTTCCGAGTAGCTTTCATGACCAGTACTGCCACTCTGCCAGTATCACATTCACCGACAGTACTGCCACTCTGCCAGTATCACATTCACCGACAGTACTGCCACCCTGCCAGTATCACATTCCCTGACAGTACTGCCACTCTGCCAGTATCACATTCACTGACAGTACTACCACTCTGCCAGCATCACATTCACTGACAGTACTGCCACTCTGCCAGTATCACATTCACTGACAGTACTGCCACTCGGCCAGTACCCCTGACAGTACCTGGCCAGTGCCTATCTGTTTGTACTTGGTCTCTTCAGTACCTGTTTACCTGTATCTGGCCTCTCCAGTACCTGTCTGCCTGTACCTGGCTTCTCCAGTACCTGTCGGTTTGTACTTGGTCTCTCCAGTACCTGTCTGCCTGTACTGGCTTATCCAGTAATCTACTGCGCTAGCATTCCGTCTCACAAGTACCTAGTCACCAGTACCTGGTGCTAGTGCCCATACCGTACCTCAGCAGTACCCAGTTCTCCAGCTCGCTCATCCATCACACAGCGGCCAACACCACCATCGTTCAGCGCCGCCACTAAGCGTGCCAAATGCCGCTTCGCTCGATACGTCACAGCACAATGGCAGCTTTGTCAAACAAGCTTAGCCAGAACTGCAGGAATGAAGTCATTCCTCTTTCTCCCCAACAAAAGTGTTTGTTTACATTGGAAAGGTAATGTCGCGCGTTAAAGTCTTTCAAGAAATTTATACAGCAGGACGCTGGTTGCTCGCTCAGCGACGAGAAGCGTATCGAATCCTGCTAAACGCTGCGGGTGGAGGAGCTCTGAATGAGGGGCTCTTGTGGACTTTGGTTTTGGTCACAGCGGAGATGAAGATGCAAAATTTATTAAAAAGTAAGCGAGTGACCGTTCTCAAAGTGCATCTGTTCTTGCTAAAGAGGAGAAACGTTCCCGAAATTTCGCCGATGTAATTACTGGGAGCGGGTACATCGAGAATCAAGCGTGTATCATTTTTTCTCATTAAAATTCGTTAATAATACGAAGATAATTGAAGTGCATTTTATATGAAACGAATGCGAAGGCAGTAATTGCCTGAATTTTAATTTCAAAGTAATATGAACACAAATACAAGGATTCAAACGAGCTGTATTAAGGAAAACTGACCATAACTTTTTGTGAGAAAAGAAACTTTTTCAAACGGAAATAATTTTCATGGATTTCCAATACTTGTTTTATTTTGAATGCATGTTATCACTCAAATTTTCAAGGGACTTAAAAAGAGTACAGACTCTTTTGCCCCTTGACTCTGTCTATGACTAAAGAGTACAGAAAGAAAGTACAATTCAGGTGATATGAACATGGCATTTTTTGATACATACGAACATCTTGACGTGATATTTATGCGTTTACCAGTTTATTGTTCATTTGTAAGTTCTATTTAGGGAAGTTACTCCAACTGAGCTTAGGGTTGTGTCCATTCTATTGTAAAATAACTGTTTTGAATGCTAGTTTACTTAATTATCTCATCTGCTGCTATGCAAGTAGTAAACGGATCACCAACTGGAGAAATGGAGAAGTTTTACGCTCGGGAATTTTTTGAGTGTAATTATTTGATAAAACTTTTTGCAAAAAGGCCCCTTAAGAGACAGTCAAAACTTTCTCATTCCTTACCAATTTTTTTCAATAAAAGTGTTGTTTTAGTCATTAACTTACACGTATGATACGAGGATAAGCATGGGGAAGCACAATTTATTTTTCATTTACAAATATACATGCAGCTCAAGTGAAAGTGTAAATGAGACATGATCCTGCATTAGTCAATTTCATGTGTCCATACGATAAAACAAGTGCAACTGGTTATTCATACAATTCTTATTGACCGATAAATATTTAACTGAACAGCAAATCACCCCTCAACGATAACAACATCACTGTCCTAAATGTCATGTGCACACAAACATATATACGTTGAGGATATAATCAACCAATTTAACATTCCACTAATAAATTTAACAGGCATTGAATACAACTATTAGCGTGACGATTTTTAAATTGCATGTATTTTTGACGATGAGACTTAAGACACCTAAGAAGCACCTCCTTCCATACACAGCGGTTATCCTGAGAACTGATTTGTACTAAAATTATTTTTGTTTTTTCTACTGTGGCCCATTCTCAATTTCAGTTTTAGCAATGAAATGTGTACTTTGCTGCACTTTCTATGCAATGTGAAATAGCAAAAATGTAGAAATGTGTGCAATTTCTATAAGAAAGCTATTATTTATAAGATACGAACATATTTTTGAGAAAAATAAACGAAAGCTCATCCAATGTACTTTGCTTAAGAACCTCATCAGAGCAGTCTGAAAATTCGTCAATTGTGCGGAAATTTAATTCAATTTCGATATATCCAGGTTATAAATTTACTCTAACATGCAGGTAAGAGATTGAACGCGTAGTTCACCATGAATATTTACTAGTAGAAAAATTAATTTTTACGTATTTTTCTTTTCAAATCAAGTGTATTGCTACATCGGCCATCTTAACTGGAGATTAAAACTGACTGTGAATTCCGATGCACAGTTTACTTCTGGTCGCAATCAAATAATGAAAAGCTTAAATTTAAGTAAAATAAGAAATGTGCTCTTTTTCAAGATGAAGTAATGAAGATGAATTTCAGTTGCTGTTCTTATTTCATTTGGAAAATTTTCAGTAAATAAAACATCACAAAAACTTTAAAGTCTTAATGTTATACTATTATTAGCTTTTCTAGAATTAATTTTTGAATTCGAGATTTTCAATAAAGCAAGGAAGTCATTACAGGAAGTTTACTTTTCGGCTATGATGAATTTATATTAATAAGAAAACAAAACTGCACCATGCTGCTATGTCCGGTAATGAACGGTGTAAATCAGGGGTCATGACTTGAAGAACAATTTTAATAGGTAGATTTAATGAGCTGTTTGTATGTTGTAACATAGAAAAGTACAAAGTTCTAAACAGAGTTCCATACTGGAAAGAAACGAAAAAATAGGCTTTAAATAATTCAACATGACCTTACCATTTCTGTCAAAAAAACATCGAAATGCATGGGCTACTCTTCAAATATTTCAAAAAACATTCAGTTCTTTTAAACTGGACTATTTCACCTATGTCTATCAATAGACTACTACTTGTGCTCCTACCATTGATGTTGTGTTTCTCTTTTTGAAAAGTGGCTCCACTCGAGAGTCAAAATCTGTTCCCGCTGTCGAGTCCCTGGGCGCGAAGGCCTATGAATACCGACCAGCTGCCTACCGTACCTAGTTTTTGCTAGCCAAAATGGCCGCCTGCGGAATGTCACTTTTCGAGGATGTCACCAAAAAAATTTATCACCTGGAAGTAAGTTCCGAAAACTTGCATGGTGGTGTTAGGTTTGCGAATGGTGGAGGGCCGTTCACATACTTTGTTGTAATATGTTACAGATCAGAGTCATTTTTCCCGAGTTTTTCCAATCGAGGGACTATTCAATGAAATTAAAGTTGAGTTTAACATTGTTCTCTAAGTTGTTTAAAATTCTTCCTGGAAAAGATCTAGTGAAGTAAAGCCCAAGTCAAAAAGGTTGTAGTACTTCTAATTGAGAGTGCTTTAATGTCTCCTGTGTATAACGTTTATATTACAAGCTCTCAAGTATTTTTTTTAAACTAATCACTTTTATATGTCAAGCACCGTTGCGTTGCGCAGTTCAAACTGAAAATGTCAGTCTTGGGAGCCATACAATAGGAAGAAAAAAGAGCTGCAACTTCAGCTTAGCTCTGACTTTTTTAAAACAGTTCTTGACGTCGCCCATATCGCACTATAAACAGGCTCTATATTTATTATTTGCAAAGTAGCGCTGTCTTGAAGATTGCCTTCATTCATTTAGTTGAGAATAAATGTAGGTCGGTTTGGGAGCGACATTTCGGACTTTTGTAACATAGTTCAGTGGAGGTCCATTTTGTCAAAGCAAAGCACCCTCTTCAGAGCCATAACAGGCACTCACCATAAAGAGCAAGGCCATAACACCATTCAACATTACTAGCCCTGACTCAAAGGGTGAAGCGCATGCGCTCCCTGCGCCACATGGTATGCAGCTTTGTCTCCAGCTTGAGGTGCTGCTTCAACGATTGTTGTGATTTTTCCCTCTACTGTAAAAGAGGAACGGTTTTTTGTTATTTAACATCCTGATTTACGGGATTCCTCCGCAGTATGTACTTTCACAACATCATGGTGCAGTGGTTTTTTGTTAGCGTTTTCTGCAAATGAAGGATGAGACTCATTTGCACTTACTGATTTTCTTCGTGTTTGTCTCCTGCTACGTTTTTATTGGACGACCAAAATTACAAATTACTTCCAGGGATGTCGTTCACAATCATAGACTCGTGCGGCCCCCGTGAACTGTCTAATTTTCAGGACTTTTTTATAAATAGATTCGACAGTGCAGTGACTGCGTGTGATGTTTACAATGAATGTTAATCAGCATGTCTTTTACAGAAGTTTATTTCGCGTTTAACTTTCCACGAACGAGGAAAGAGGAACTCTTTACTGAACGCAAGATATGTTACTTTTTATTTGAACACTACAGGGTTTTTGGTTTCTACATGAGATCTAAAAGAAACAATTGGAGTAAAATTGGAATAGATGCATTTGTGAGTAAGAAGAATTCAATGAAAAACTTCTTGTACAAAGCATTCAAGCGTTATTTCCATGACTATGGGTGATTTTTTCGCTTTGACTATGAAATGAGAAATGAGGCCATGGCAAAATACTTGGTACTCGTGAAAAAAAATGTATGCTTTTAATTTTTTTGTGTTTCTTTTAAATACTGAGAAATATTGAGTTCCTTTCATTGGATATTTGAATAAGTGCTCTGATGGATTTTCTCCCCTCTTCAGTCTGGTAGAAATGGTAACCTTCTGCTTCACACGTGAGTTAACAAATCTCATCAGCCATAAGGGCGTGCAATGTCATTTAGATCCACTAACATACCCATAAAATAGTTTCACGCTGTAAAATATCATGCGTAGATTTTCAAACGAATAATCCCTCAGCGTAATGTACTACTAAAGTGTAGCATTTACGCATGTAATATTGGGACCCACCGAACAAGCTGAAACCTTGTGACCATATGAAAATGGTCGCTGGAAAGGCATTACGCAAGAGCCCCCATAGTGAGGGCGACTCCTGTGTACTGAGCTCTCTCTCTCATTTATCAAAGGGGGGACTATTAACACAATGACATTAGCACAAAAGCGAGGTGAAGAGCAGCCTGGCAAACACACAGGGCTACAGGCTGTATGGCTCCAACCTTGTATAGAACACACACTAGGAGCTGGGGCCAAAGGAACGTATAGTGAAGGAGTGGCAGCGCATTATGCTGCACAGTTCACCCCAGCACCGAGGGTGGTCTGCTGTGCCGCCTATTGGCTTGTATTTATATCCAGTCACCTACAAATGCTTCAGGTTGCGCAGAATAGCTGCCGTACACAGCTATCTCGTAATAATTATCGTACGCACCACGTCGCAATCTGTGCGCCTGGGTGGTGTTGCATGAATGGACGTTCAAGAGTCGAGGTGTATGCGTGAGCGCTTGTTTTCCCTCGCCTTACCTACGATTGCCGTGTACACTGCTGTGACTATAAAGTGTGAGTGTCATTATCCGTGCATATAATGGCAATTAACGTCTGCATCTTGAAGCGCTTGAAATGAAAAAGTTGTGTGAGTTTGGGGTTTAGTTTTTATGCATGTTTTGTAGTATCAGGAGTTAGATTATTGTCTAAAAAAAACCTGAGCTACTGTTGTTTAAGCAGAGTTGCTGCAATATCAAGCGTGGCCTTAATATGATGGTCAATTGCAAACGCATTATATTCTAAATTCGGCGGTTTTTATCATGCTCAGAGCTCACGTACACTGGAATACTTTCTTTCTAAAACATCGACGTCGTCAAGACGCAGGGTACAAGACGTCGATGTGCGTCAGGACTCATGAAACAAAACGTGAAGCCAGACGTGCGCGTAAATACTTTTTTGTATATTGATTAAATTTTGTGTTCTATCAAAAGAGGTTGCCAGCAGTGCACAAATTTTATTTTTTCCACATCCGTACCTTGCCGATATTTTTCTTCTATTTGCGAGTATTCTCAGATTTCATATGGTAAATGTACGTGGTGGATGTTAGGAGTAAAATAATTCTGAATTAATATAAATTCTAAATCAATCTTGCTTTTTTTACTTCGCCTACTAATGCATTAAAAGACCCCATCGTACAGAAGCACAAATTTTATCGAAATCACTCCTTTGCAAGTTTATCTCCACAAACTTTTCGAGACAAGATGCGACGTTGTTCAACACCTTACATGATAAATTACACAGGGTGTTTTGAAACAGTGTAGTCACTTTTTTGAAAACTCATATTTCTAATTTAAATCGAGTTGTTTCAAATCTGGTCCTTTTCGTACAGAAAGTAATTTCACTACTACAGGCTTATTGAAAGATGCTATATTTGATCCCCTGTAGTTCCCACTAATAATTTCCTGATTTGACGCTTACATATATCAACTTTTACCCTTACGCTATTTATCTCACAATTGAAATACAAATGAATTATAAATTTGACTTTACCAACAATAGCGGGCTCTTAGGGAACAGCTGCTCTGTGTGCAGAGAGACTGACGGTAATGGGTTTAGGATAGTTAAACACGCAGCGTAAACTCCGTAGACCTTTTTCATTTCTAGTAAATTTCACTTTTCCGTCGTTAGATTTAGTAGAGGGTCGAGTTAAATTTTGAACGATAACTTATCTTCACGATAAGAAGAAAATTGAAAAAGAAGATTTTACACTGCACTTTTGATCTTGGCCAAGAGTTCAATCAAGATCAAAACTCTTGTATTGATTTACATTCAATTTTACAGTCTTCTAAAAGACTTTTGGCACAGTTAATTTACTAGGTGACACAGAGAAGCGGAAACTTTTGAAATGCATAGTGGGATGGGATGCTATCTGCAGAACTAATTTTGAAACATTGATAATCTGGGTTACTACTTCTTAAAAGGCGAGTTTAAGTGCTTCAATTACTTTCAAATAAGATTTCTTTGTTGGATTTTTTCTATTTTAATAGAATTTTTCAAAAGAACTCGTATTTTTGTGTCACCCTGTACACACACGAAAGAGTTCTATTGTTTGTGCCAGGCTGGTTTAAATTTTACAGTTAGATTATCGATTGAGAAATGGTGATCGAGCTCGAGCTCGGGCTCGTTAAATGAAGCTGAATGCAGGAATCTAACACAGATAAATAAACTGTACACTCGTTCAAAAATTTATCGTATAACATCTCAGAAGAAAACAATTATTCAGCTCACTCGCATTCAATTTTTAAAGAGATTTTCAGCACTGAAAGTACCATGGGGCATGTACCACCGTGCTATAAATGTTTGAAGCTATTTAAGAAGTCTGCAATTTAAATGCAAAAAGTACATTTTATCTCATTCAAGGTTTCTCTTATTTTTCTTTTTTCTGCATAAGCTGAACTTATTTCTACTTTCTACACAAGTTGAACTTATTTTTCCTCGTGTCTACATAAACTGAACTTCGCACCTCGAAGCGCCATTTTCAGCTCTCTGACATCACCTAGATTTCTAGAACAAATAAATTACTTCTAAACATGTTCAAGAGCGCTTCGTACCATTTGTGAGCACAAATTTGAACAGGCTTGAAAGTCATGATCATTTGTTTTTTATTCAGTATTTTCTTTTACTGTGATCTTCGTCACTATTGTTTATGCTTCTCTAGAGATTTTACCCCCTTGATTTTGTGTTTTCATTTAAGTACAAAATTTAGTTACGATAATACTTTAACGATACATTAACATCAACATAGTACTTTATACTTTAACGATAATACTTTAACACCATCATCGCTAAATGCAGCATCACTTTGTCATTATCTTGGCATCGCCACTATCAACATCAACTGTAACCACCAACTCCAACAAGTTTCATACTTTAGAAAACAACAAAATATCCTAAATGCATAATCTTGAGCCACTCGCTATAGCTTCAACTGCACTGCTTACAAATAACTATCGTTTACCGAAGGTAAAAATTATAACTACGTCAGGTACGGTTCACTTGATACTTGCATACTATCACAGCCTCTGTATCACTGTTCATGCTTCCTTTGTAATCGACTCACTCGTCAAAACCTATGTCACCTCAACGAAAAACCATAATTCTGCGGAGGCACAACGACGACAACCACCACCACCAGCACCACCACCACCACGCCGCTCAACACCAGCAGCACGAGCTTTATGGTTTACAAAGGCGGGCTTGGAGATTAGTGCTGCAGAACGTGGGAAAATCTCTGATGCGCTTACGCAGAGTTATGATTCCATTGGCAAATATTCCAGTGAAATAAGATTAGTTCGGAGCGTGATTTGTTCAGTTGACAAGATCAGCTCAGCGGCTGTGACGTGAACAGCGCCGACGCGCCGCGAACAGGCGATGTGTTCGGCCGACCATGTGTGTAGATGTGGACAACTCGGTGTGTTGGTATCAACATTGTGTGGGTGTCAATGCTAAATTGAAATTGATTTTACTAATTTTAGACCGTGATTCAAGAAAACGACTCAAATTTAGCATTGATACGACGAACGTTTCTTGATAAACGTATTGTGAATACTGATAGTGTCAGAATGAATTGAAATATATGAACACTATTTTTTATATTCCCTTTCAGTTTCGGTTGAAAATGTCTTATGCGGGTTGAAGAAAATAAAAAAATATGCACAATCAAGATTCATGTAGTAGAACCTCGTATCATCAAACAAACACTAAATGAGGGGTTTCGCAATGAAGATGACCCAAGATTAAACAAGAAATAATTATGAATTTATCTTCGGATGTAAGTAGATTTTTAGAACATGAGTACAGTTACAATAAAATCCACTGTGGGTCGAAGCAATATGCATTATACTTGACAGTTCCCTCCTCTCCTCCTTCAGCTTATTGAAAATTTAAGCAAAAAATTTAATTTGATTTGTGGGCACACGAAAACTGATTTTACAAACGTGCTTTTCACGAAAGAGGCTAAGCAGCCTATGGCAAAACAGGCTTGTGGAACAATGGACTTCGTTCCACCTTAGAACTAACAAATGGTAGCGATGAGTCAAGTTGACCAAGAATTGTTGTTGCTGTGCAGGTTGGTAAGTTAAGTGGGCTAAAAAGAGCAAATCTGGCCACATGCACACATAAAGGTCTCACATAATAATCGATCGCTTTGATACAAAAGCGAATTTTACTTTCCAGCCACAAGTTGATTTTCATGAATAATATTGCAACATTTCATTCATGTTATATAACAGGGAGACTGAGGAGAACATGACCGAGGTGGGTTTTACGACTGGTTGATTGATAAATCAGTATGTAAGCTCTTCGAATTTAAACACAATGTTGAATTTATTGAGAGTGGTGAAAAGAGAGTGGAACGTTGTTTCTGAACGTCTATTTGTCTCAAAAAATAGGTGTCAAAATTTTTTAAACTATATGTTGTCAACCAATCGTAACAAATTCCATTACAGTCAATTCATCATACGAGTTCCATAAAACATAGAAAACTTATGCACAACTTTGTGGTGCAATATATGGTTGGTACATTACGTACTTACGATACTTAATAATTTTGCACAAATTTTTAATACATATGCTGGCTTAGCAATTAGAAGAGTTGTGAGTATTGCTGAAAGCTTTTATTGTAAGTTTTTTATAGATTGATTGCCAAGACTAAGCAGAGCACAGTGATCAGAGTTGCTGGATTACGGGGTTACGAAAATGCAGACGAATGCGAAACGAACTACTCTCGAAAATTACTCTGCCAAAGAGCGTGATAAGCACCCAAAAGTACATGAATTTGAGTAGGAAAAAAGAGAGGGAGCGAGGCACGGACGCTGCTCAAGTGAGAGCCCAGGAGTCACTAGCTGTACCATAATGCCAAAGGGAAAAGACATTCTACGGAATAAGATGGTGTTGGCAGAGTAGACACTGCATCAGGGGCTAAAACTTAACGCACTCAGTCCTATAAAAGCTGGCAATTAACTGAAGATTTTGATAGCAAAAACAAAGAACGCGAGCCATAGAAATGTGCGTAGGAGTCCGCTCGTACGACGAACAAAGGGAGCGAATGTAGAGCAAGTAAAACAGAAATGAGGGACAAGTCCAAGCAGGACAGTTTGGAAAAGTATGAAAGAGAGCTCATGAGTAGGAAAATAAATTAATGAATAAAAGAAAATACTGAAGAAAAGAGAACAGAGCCTTGAGAGATCAGAAGAACATAAGACATGCAGGAAGCGTGCCTGGCAGAACAGAATTAATGCCAACACCGTGCACGGCACGAGGAGAAAACGCTGCCCTCTACGTATACATAATTGACAGTATCGGAAGAACAGCGGTGACAGAACAGAGTTATCGGACAGTGTTGGAGAACTCGCTGTATAACAGAGCAGACTCTGAGAACACTTCTCATTTCACATCCAACATGGCCGGGAAATTGTGAAACACTTGGAGCAGAAGGCGTGTATCACGCACAGTGGTGTAATTACTTGTCACAGCGTGAGTGGAGCGTGTAATGTTACATGCGCGTGATAGTCGGGGCCAGCTTCCGTTTTGCCAGGACTTGGGAATAGAGTCATGTTTTCAGGTACAATCGAGTGGGAGTGGACTCATGCGGCTGAGGGCGTGAAGTTGAAATTTCCATTGTCAAGGCGAAGTGCCTGCCGCCGGAGCGGCATGGAGCCTCTAGAGCGAGAATTAAGACCTACAACTAGTCCGAGTTTCGGATGTTTCGCGTTTTCTTATAGTTTTCGCTAATATGGGAGTCAGCTAGAGAAAATTTTTTAGTTTTTAGCCATGATCAACACGATGTACTTTGTGTTTTACATCTTGGTCTTGCGGGCCACATACATGTAAAATGCTGGTTCACGGCGTCAACAGAGGACGGAGACATCATAAATTGACTTATGTGATTGGGTGATTTTGATTCAGTGAGTGATTTGCCACCCGACTTTCAGGGTGTTCATACTTCAAAATATTCAGCAAAAGAATGCTATGTGTGTTATATTGGAGAATATATTTTTTGTCGGCTCTAAATCGATTTTAAGACGCCCAAAAAAAAGTGTTCGATATCTTTTCAGAAAATTTGAGGGTCTTCGTATAGATTTATTGTCATGCTTTTACACCACAAATCCATTTGTCTTAACAGGACGTAATCATTTCTCATGCCAATCCATCATTCAGAACAAGTGTCCTTAATATCTGCTGCTAATTTGGTAACTATATACCGCCCTAAAATGATAAGGAGTGAGATAATTAATTTATTAGTTTCAAATAACTAAGAAAAGTCCAATTTTTTCTTGCTAGTCGGACTACAAGAAGGGACCAAGTGTACAGTCCCTGAAATGTGGGTGACAACCAAAATACTGTTAAAAATCGTATCCTCTCTTTTTTCTCTATTTTTGTAAGCTAAAATCAAAACGTTCAGCGTTACAACATAGTCAGGAACGTAAATTTGTACAATGACACATTCTAATTGAATTATTTCTACATAGCTTTGTTTTAATTTTAGGAGAAAGAATACACAACTGAACGTTTTAAAATGGGAAGAGAAGATAAAAGGATTCATTAACGTATTTGTATCTGAAATACATAGCTTTTTACTCTTTCTATGTAAAATTTTCAATTATCGATTTACAAAGTACACTCTTTCTTTCAAATTGTCTAAAGATTTAACATCTCATCCCATATACATGCATTTCTATTTGAACGTAGATTTACTTGCGTTTTTTCATGTGAAGTTTTTATTACTACTTTTGTCGCAGCTAGTTTTGTTCCACAGCTGCTTTGATGTTAGAGCTGTGTCGAACAAAACCAGCGCATCATCTAACGTCGATGATTCTGACGTTAAATCTCTTTAGTGTCGCACTCCGTGTGTGCTACCAGGACGCGCTCTGGCCGCCTCCCAAAGCCCGGTAAACACAGTCATCCTAAAGCTGATCCAGGCCGTGGCACAATCATTTTTCACGCAGCAGAGCGAGAGATGTTTATTTAAGAAACAGTAGCAGAAAGAACAGCTTTGCAGGAAAATTGAATGGCCATTGGGCTTTATATGAAGGCAGCGATGCCATTTGTGCTATCTTTTGTTTTGGCAAAATGAAAAATGACACGCATTATTCATATGCTGCAGTTGCCTTATGATAGCACTCTAATTTTGTATTGTGTGTGATGCTATTTTCAGTAATTCTTTTCCTGCAAAAAAAACACACCAACAAAAAAAATTCACAGAACACCAAAGAGAAATTTGCAGTCGGTAAAACACTGAATTAAAAGACCGAACTACAAGTCAAGTGAAGGACACTGATCACATACGACACTAATCAGCTCAAATTTTCATAAGTTCTTCTTGTAGATTCGTTCTCATTGCAAAAACGTATCACTGTTATTTAAGTCTTCACGGTAGCAGACAGCTCCCCCGGCCCCTCTTATGTCAACAGGCGCTCTGCGGATCAGCGGTCAGGGCTTTACCTTTCGTTGTGAAGGTCGGTTGTTTTTCCCACATTCTATACTCTAAACGTTGAGCTCTTTCTCCCTGCACCCTACATTGCGCTGTATTTGTAGATTCAGTTGATGTAATCCGCTTTTCAAAGTGTAGACGAATTGCTAACGACAATATTTGCTTTGGATGTATTAGACGATTAGACAAGCGTTCTCAGGGTGCGTCTCTTGTACTCGTAATGCTTTGTATGAACTCGCGTTCGTACATTGGAAAACCTATGTGCTAAAATAAAGATTTATATTGATTGCCTAACTTTCGCGAATTTTCGACTTGTTGAAGATAAATATTAAATTTTTTAAGAATAGTTTAGAGTGTATCAAACATAAAAATATTTCCTTTTTCGAACTGATATCCAAACTCTTACAAAACTTCCGTTGAAGGTTTAATCAGAAGAGTTTTCGTGTAGATCTCTTGCTCAGCAGTATAGCCTAGGTTCGCTTCTTGCTGTCGACCATTTTAGAAGCACCGGCACGGCAGGATGTGCGGGCAAGGCATGCATTACTGAGGAAGTGTGACCGAGTCGGTCGATACAAGTTACCCTATCATTTCTATGAAGAAGCAATAATAAGCTCAGTTCGGACGCGCACGAGACGCTTGCCTTCATCGGTCTGGCGGTTGGTGAGGCGTCCAAAAGTTCATAACCCCTTCCCCGGTTTTTTTTTTGACGAAAATACTGATTTTCGTAAGGGCTTTTTCGTCGGGATCAAATGTATGAGTAGAATTGAGAATTGCTGGTTTATGTAGAGAGGTCACAGAGAGACGAACGAATCTGTTTCAAGTAATTTCTGTAAATAGAAGAAATGACGAATGTATACTACCCCAAAGTTGACAACTAAAAATTGGGTAAAAATGAGTCAACTCTTCATTACTACATAAAAGGTTAATAGCTTCATCATGTTGTGTTAAGACATTATGGGTGAGTTCCTTCTTAAACTGTTTCAATAATGTTTCACATGTTTCTTTGTAAGAATTTTCATTTAACGAATCAACAACGTTACGAAATTAAGTTAATATTCAGCTGTTCTGTTTGCTTTTTTGCATGTTGGTTTAGCATTCTCTTAATTCCAATGACAAGTTTATGGATACATTTTGGCTAAATTTCACTCTCATCAAAGTTTCAGTCTACACTGACGAGTCATTGTAGATTACATTGTGTAAAAACACCCCACGAATTTATTATTTTTTATTCATTGATCTTCTAGACAATTAGTACAAATAAAAACCAGGAAAATGGAAGGAAACAGAAAAGTTACTCATTGAAGCAATTTAGTTATCTCATTATCTTTTTTCATAGGACTAATGGTAATTCCCTCTCATAGTTTATTTCATGGAAACTTTTTATCATGGCTGCGTCGAGAGGATCAGTTTACGAAGGCGGCGCCATCGGGTTTCAGCGCAAGATACTCAAACTCCGCTAAGTATAGGGTGGTTAAATTTGAAGGGCCGATGTTGATTTTGAATAAAACACAAATTAGGTTCATAATAAGCCTGAATAACTTTAACGCGTTGCTAGATTGTGTATCTTACCATGGTTCAAATTGAATTAGTCTGAAATAGAGAAATGTCAAATTAAATGCAGAAAAAAACTTGACGTTTAGGTGTGGTTCACATTCAAAATCAGCCCTTACAATTTAACCACCCTTTACAAATAAAATGCTGAAAATGTATCTCATATCTAACTTATGTGTTGATGTTGTTTGATGTTGTTTTAGTGTAAAAATGAAATAGTTTTGCATGAAAATTGTAATGAAATTGAAAATTGAGGACGTTGTATGCTTTCAGCTTAATAGATGTATGAAATATAAAACGGATATGAAGAGATATGTTGACGTTATTGAAAAACAAGGTGCTCACAACTTCCTTCTTTTTGTCTCTTACGAAAACCTCCCATAGATCAATCAATGCCAAGAGAGCTCAAGTCGATGCCGTTGTTGAGTTAGCTGTACGAATAATACTGCAACAGTAAGTAATACTGCCACGCGGTATTGGAGTCGTAATTTTTGCTAATGGAGTCGTGACCAATTTCATGATAGCTGAATTATCGTGTAAAAATGAACATTTTTTTGAAGCATGAATTAAGAGCGATTACATCTAGGACCCCAAAAATAGATCGCGATTCTCAGAAATGGCAGTAAAGGCTTGGAATAATTCGGCAAGGTAATGCTTCTGAATTTAATTTTTTGATTACAATAATGATGTATGGAGATTCTAATTGGGCACTGATGTTGGTTTAACTCGGTCTTTTCTCAATTTTTCTTTGCTCGTGAAAATGGCCACGAGTAAAGACAATTTTGGCCGAGCATGGATGGCCAAAATAAGCAAAGTAGAAAATCCCATAAAAAGTTCAGCTTTTATTTAGCATTTTCTCATCATTTTTAATTCACGAAACACTTAGAATAACGTTCCCTTATTTAGTGAAATTCGGCTGGGAAACTTCTTGAATGAAATAATTTGGAAAACAAGTTCTAAAAACTAACACGGGAATCCCAATGATGTGCCCCGATGTATTTTCAAACTGACAACGATGGCACGGAAATCCATAATACAGAATTAATGCTAAATGGAAATAAAATAACTCGCAGTGGTCACAAATGTTTAATAAGATTTTCATCCGCTATGTACTAGATGCAAATGTACAAGAGATTTACATGTAAACTGTTCCAGTTTTCGGGTTTTACATTTCGATTCATTTATGTATCAAAGTAATCTTTTTTTCCTCTGTATACATTTTCGCTTTCGGAATAGGTACAAAACTCTTCACGAACAAATGCTACATAAATTACATCAGTTCAACCAGAAAAAAGCCTGTTCACATCAACTAAAGTGAATTTTTTAAAATTTACCAATATGAAGCTAAACTAAAGCTTGACAAATAAATGCTATCGACATAAAATGAAAAATTTCTGGAAAAGTTTACCTCAATTATTGGCAAATACTTTAATAAGTTAGAATTGAAGTGAACAAAAAAAGTGATTTCAAATTTGGCAAATAACTTTGACCCGAAGAGTTTTTTCCTGAATCTTAATTAAATGAACATTTCAAAGGCAAAACTTTAAGAAAAAGCTTTACGCACAGTAAAGCATCAAAAAGTTCATGAGAACACATAAGCGAAGTACATTCCATGAAAATTGAACATATTTATTTAGCAAACGTTAAGGAATCCAGCTCCATCATCACTACTATATACGGAAGCGTAAAATTAGTTGAAAAAAATTTTTTCTACCGTTCATCCATCACATCAGCACGAGCTCAGACTGGAGAACAATCGCTTGCAATAATAAACAACAAAAAATTACCATTATGAACTCTATATTGTGTTCATTTTTCGGTTTAGGTTACAGTTCTGTGATAAGAGTTCTACATCGTTATTGGTTCTTGTTTGTTGTTTCAGATAATTAGCGAAATGATAGCTAAGCTTGAGTCCGATACGTTTTCTAAATAAGTACGATCAGTTTTCTTGGAATATTCGTCAGTTTTCAAGTTTTTAGCGAGATGCGAGACAAATAAAACACTCAATGATTCACTAATATACAATCAAGGTTCATGAAGTATATTCCGAAAGCATTTTGGAAACAGATTTCTATTACTCAGCCTCGAGGACACTTAAACAATACGGATAACGATCATTTTCGAACTAAAAATGTCCGGGAAGGTGTTAACACAGAACTTATATAATAAATGGAAATGACATAATTCACAGAAGTCACACACGTACCTACTCAGGATTCAGCTCTCAGAGAAAAACATATTCAATTTTTTCGGATTGGCTTGAACTTCATGACTCATGTGCACAAAAATTGATCAAAACGGAAAATATCTTATCAGCGAAACGGTTTTCAAATATCTAGAGAGCTAATTATATCGAAAGTTTATCGCGAAAAAACTTGAATTGCACTAACATTAGTTCGAGAGATAAATGAAGAGGCACGCGCTAAATAATTCAGATGTCCCAATACACTGCGTTCTAAATTATTAACAAGATGACAGTTCTGTGAGTTATTCAAATGCCAATCAATTGTACGCAACGAACGAGAGATTCGCAAACTGTTTGTTATAGATTTATGCTAAAGTGGTGCAACAATGCAAGGTTTAATCTCGGAAACTACGGCCATTTGTTCAAATTTTGCCACATGGCACAGCCGCAAGGCGTTAGTGAGGTGAAATTACGACGCACACCAACCAAAACACAACACGTAACCAAAACACAACGTAAACACAACGTAACAGCTTCAGATATTATTGCAATTGTACCTTGCACGAAACGGACTACGTTAAATTGAAACGAAGACTGGGATGAGTGCATCACCATTCGAACACAATTTTTGCTGCTGGTAAATTAGAGTTATTTCTTTATTTCTTTTAACCTAAAACAATACAAACCGCCCATTATTATTCCATAAAACATTGCGTTTGTACCCTACGGGAAGAATTTTGAAAAAAGTACGAGTTTTCAACATTTTTAGCTATTAGCGAATATAAAAGAAGTACACAAAAATCATTTAAGTTTTGATTTACACTTCCTGTTACGATTTTAAAAGTTTAAACTGTGAAACTTTTTGAGTCTTGAGAACATTGAACAAATCGTTCTAACGAATGAACTCAGCTGTTAGTGATGAAATTATTTTACACCCACTTATATCTAATATTTCCATTAATATCTCATACCTTGATGTTTGTACAGTCCTCAGTTCATTATTTGATTTGAAGTTTGTAAAAACTAATAAAAGATCAATTTTCATAAGATAAGGTACCTTGAAATAAACAAAACAACTAATTTTTTCGAGTGCTACGAAGGCAGTATTGTTCATACAGTAGAAAACTGCGAATATAATTACAATACAAATAATCAATAGCAAGGCCTTCCTTTTTTTTAGCCCCTAGCAGTCTTCTCCCCCAAAGCTTTCCATCAGATTCGAGCGTGCTTATACAGAAAAGTTCTTCCATGCCTCATTGGTTACGCGTTCTAATTCCTAAAGGTTTTGGAGCCCGACGACTACTCCTAACTTTCAATTTGTGCAAATAATTTTTGATTGGATTCAAGTCAGGTCTCATCGAAGACTAAGGTAGTCCTATTCATTTCTTCACTTCAAGCGTCACTCACTGAGACGAATGTTTGCGGTTATTATGACAATGAAAAGTTATACATCGGCCTACAACAAAACTTTGTATCCATAACTTTAGGTTTCTATCCAAAATTTTAACATAAACGACTTCATTTTTCCTTTTATCAAAATTGATTTTCCAGTGCCCGTGGAACGGAAAAGATCCCAAAACATCACAGATTCACGTCAATGCTCAACCGTCGGTGCCGGAGTTTCGGGAGGAAAGCCTCACTTTTCTTTCACAAAACCTGAACATCATGGTGTCCGCAAAGCTCAATTTTCGTTTCAACGCTCCGTAGTACCCGTTTCTAGAAGCAATCTTTTTCCTCAAGTGCGCTGAAATTGAATTAAGCAGCAGCAGGACAAATTTATGAAGAGGCGTTGGTCGCGGTCGATGACCACGCTGTCCATTCTTGTTCAGATAACGCTGTGATAATTGTACGCGCACACACGATCGTAACGTGCGTGTCTAACATCTCAGCACCATCATTCACCCCCCACTCAGGGGTTCATGTCGACTTCACGACGCAGTTTTCGTAGAGTTCATGGCGACAGTTCAGGTTTCATTCCCCGTCCAGGTAAAATCTCCGCTGCGTCAAAATGATTAAACTTCTTTCTAGCGAATTGTACGGATGTTGCGTAAAGACGATGCGCTTAGAAATATTACCATATCAATTTCTTCATTTGCGAAGGCCAATGATTTTCTGTTTGAAGTCAATGTTGAGCTCATTCGTCATCATGATGTAACGTGTGAATGACAAGGCGTGACCTTTCACACACCATCTGGCCATGTACTCGTATAGCTCTTCACCAACACCTTAACAAGTTCCACGTAGTCGTCAGCCATGTCGTTCTCCAAAAAAAATCTACTAAATGTCAAAACTGTTTCACGCTTTTTCCGCACAGTGAGTTTTTTTCCGAAATCTTGACAATCTTTGATTTTTCTAAGTTCTGGTCCATGAAAGACACCTGCTTTCACCTTTGCCTCTTAACGCTCAAGAAGGAAATTTTGAATATACTTCAAAGCTCCGAACTCTTTGTCAAGAGCCGTAACATTGTACCAGACCAAGTTTGACGCGTTTTGGAGCGAGCAAAACCTTTTGAGACTCCAACATTGATCCTTTCTTTATGTCGTTTTCGAAGTAAAAACTCGGCTGTTTTAAGGTAACGCTTCCTTTGGTAATGCACTGCTTATATCGCTAATTTCTCGAAGACAGAGATAATATGGAAACTTAGTAAAACCTCCTTGGCGTCCGATCAAAAATGAACCATTCTGAAGTGTCCAACAACTTTCAAGCAATGCTCACTATATTTCAAAGCATCCAGTAGAAGTTTGACATTGATGTAATTCTCCGTAAGATGCACTGAGTCTGAGTGAGCAGAAGGAAAAAATAGATACTTGTCTCTAATTTGCTGCAGAGCAGCTTTTAGGCTTCTGGAGGAGCTATCAATGAGGCGTCTCCATCCATTTGGATTGAATGTAATTTCTATTACATGAGACCTGATACGTAATTGCAATAGCACAACTTGTCTTCATTGATGAAGAAGTTCGAAAAATGCTGGCAATGCATTCCTAGGCTTCCCGCTCGCACAATTTCCATCTACCAAATCCCGCTTCTTAAGCCTTGAAATTAAAAGCTCTGCAATTTACTTCGTCAAACAAGATCTTTCGCTAAGTCATCGAGATCTTTTTAGTTCGGGTAGTAAGGATTCCTCCCAGTAGCTGCACCGGCGAAATTATCGTCATCTTCGATGTACTTTTCATCTTTTAAAAACCCTCTTCCTTTCTCTGATGGCTCGTTTTTTTTTAAGTTGCTGGCATAGGAAGATCGCCACTGTGGTGTCCTAGTGCCACAGAGGATAGAAGCTCTGTGTTAGGAACAGAGCGCGCATTTTTTTCGTTTCCACACTTGGATGGAGCCACCATGCAAAAGAAGCACTTGACCGAGTGATCAGCATATTCACGTAATATTCTCCAAACTATATCACTCCTTTCTCTCGTTCTATTCGATACTGTAAAAGAGCAATAGAATCAGTTTCCGTCACATTGACTTAAAAAAAAATTCGTACAAAATTTATCATTTAAATGAAATAATAACATTCTCATCTTCAAATATTTTCTTCAATGGTCAGTGCAACATGGGTTGTTCAGATCTCGTCTTGGCTCCCGAGTGGTGGGCCAAAATACGTCTTGTAAGATTCGCCCATTTCCTTAGATGCCGTCTTGTAAAATTTCTTTGCTCTTGTTCCGATGATTATGGTCTCTGGACGTCGCCAGTCTAACTTTTTCACCCAGCGTCCGTACTTTCCTGTAATTTTGGGTTCACAAGCATTTTATGATTTTTTTCATGAATTCATGGTGGTGTGGGTGAAAAAGTTAGACTGGATATAAAAGAATGTTTCTGCAGAATGATTGAAGACTCTTGATGATGTTCTTCATGAAGACAGAGTTGAACTGAAATTTGTTTGCAAAGTCTTGTTTCATAAATCCACCTTCATGCTATCTTCAGCGTATTTCAAACGTTTGCACGCATGGATTTTCGCCAATGGGTGTTTTTCACAGAATTTTCCGACGTTTTCAGGAGACGACGCCAGGTACTTTCAGATACATTTGACCTTCTAATGCACCTGAAAAGTTCTCCAGGTTAAGCCTGGATTATTCAGGGCAACATGTTTGACTCTTTAATCATTTGCTTTCAAGTAACCCTCAAGTGATTCTTATTAGCATCGTATCGAACTCAATTTGAAGAAAGCACAACTTATCATTCATTAATCACAATCACTATCACTTTTTGATTCATTCTTGTGGATCGTTTCGATTTAGCGCTGTGGTATCCATAGCTATTGGGAATGAAACATTTGAAACGTGAAGGTTTTCTTTCACACGAGATTTAATTGCTTTAACTACAGCTCACGAATACATATGTGACACAGAGCTGCCAAAAGGACAAAATAGAGCAAATGGCCGTAGTTTTAGAGAACGTGCATTACAACTTACAATCATCGTACCAGTCCCACATGAATTTGTCGCGAACAAGCCTTGCACTTCCGAAAGACCCGTGGAAATGTCATCTCGCTAATTATTTGGAACGTACAGTTATTTAAAATTAGCTTTGAGATTATTCCTTGTTATCTTTTTGGCGGAGTTCACCTCTACCCGTTTACGAATAAATGAATAATAGTAAAGCTAAACATCTAAATCTTTGGCTTAAAAAACATTTACACTCATCACACTCTTGTACTTGCAAAGAGCTTGGTTCATCTCCAAGCTTTCAGATTACTTAGTTGATGCATATGTTACATACTTCTGTACAGTACAGTACACTATAACATAATTAAGAACAACATCAACATGAAGAAGTATTCTCTTGATGAGAGATCCTTCAAAATGAATATCTTAATTCCTCTCCGATCTGATAACGATTAAAAAATCACGGAAGATTTATGATGAAGGTAATATACAAGAGCTTTGTACACGTAGAAAATCCTCTTACTGCAATGATACCACACATCTTCAATGACATTTAATGGAGTGCCGAGCGCTTCATCTGAAGGTGTATAATCGAAATTTCAATCATCACACCTCCTTTTCCAAACTGTTACGTCCTTCTAAACGATGGGCTTCTGGACGAGTTAATTCTGCGTGCCGTAAAAGATCGTGTCTGAGAATTTCGGGGCGACTGACTTCCGGACGCACAACTTCGTGCCGGGCAAGTTCGTGTCGGGAGAGCTCCTGTCGACACAATTCTTGTCGAGCAAATTCATGTCTCTGCTGAAGGTCCTGCATTAACGGCGAAGGTCCTAACAACGTTTCGTTGAGGGAGACTGGCGGGAAGCCAGTAACCAAACCCTTGCTGTAGGAATACGATAACAGACTTTCGGAGACGCTCGTTGGAATGTATGGGTAGGAAGTGTGTGGGAATAGAGGCCGAGGATACGGACTCGTTTCCAGATGCAAACCTCTGGCAATATTAGACGTTAAAATTTTACCAGCGTTGCTGAGCGTAGTGGCAGCTGAGCTAGCGAGACCTCCTGAAGTTGCCATCTCTGCCAGGGACCAAATGCGGGGCTTGGGGTGTACAACTTCTGAAGGAGGCGTGCCAGAGGAAGGTAAACTGAGCATGCCAGGGGCGTGGAGGCCAGAACTACTCGAAACTCCGCTATCTGAATCTTTCCTTTCTTTTTCGCTGTCGCCATAAATACCTGGAACAAATGGAAATGAATGTGTTAACGTGAAAATTCTTTAAAAAAATTTTGTGATGTATTCGAAGTAAATTAACATTAAACTTATTTTAACAGCTTATCTTACCTCGATGTATTAATTTTTCCTTACGTGGTATTGCTATTTGTGACAAAAAAATTGCTGCGATAAAACCAATGAGCATGAATGGCCTACACACTATGGGACCATTCGACAAGACTTCTGAAAACAGCATTTTGTAAATTTATGACTCACTGTCTTTATCGTCCTTTTTGTCATCGTCTTCTTTGTCATCCTTATCGAGTAACGACGAATCTTCTTTGTCATCATCATCGTCGTCATCTTCGTCAGTTTTACTCCGCGGTTCCCAGGTCATTTTGTTTTCCTTCTTGAGTCGTCGCCTGGCGTTGGCGAACCAAGTTGACACCTGACGAGCGGATATTAGTTATCATTCAACGAGCGTTTGAACAGAGAAACTAGAAATTGGGAAAGATAATTTAATAGCTAGTATAAATGAGCACAATTTGAACATGATGCGGAATGTCATAAGAGCTCTGCAATGAAACTATCCACAAGAAAAACTGTTTCACGTCAAATAGAGGTTAGTTCCTTTCGTACGTCGATGCTAGTTAGAAGGACAATACGTGAATTATTAAGAAGACGAGGAATAAGTCAAAGCTTATTTTTATTTTTTCAAGCATGAAGGATATCGTATGACTGTCTCCGTTTTATATGTATGTTTATCTATCAAAAGATACGAATACCTCATTTAAGGTGTTTCATATTGGTGCCAACAAGTCACCTCTTTTGAAAAGAAGAAAATTCGCTACTATGCGGTGCCAGTAAACTCGACTTAAAATTTCTTAACCATGCTAATGTAATATTTCACCAAGTTTAAGTGGGATTTGAGATGGAAGCATGTTTGTGACAGTGGCGAGGACGATCTGTTCTCTGATATTACCGTTATGCAGTTCGATTAAATCACGAGTTTGGAGTTTGTAAGTCGCCACTACCAGAAAAGTGGTGTCGTGACAGTGATACCTAACGTGATGCTACTCGCATTTACGCATTTCGAGTCTCGTTAGTTGCTTACATACTCTAGACAAATTTTTAATACTATTTGCATACTCTCAGTTTCGTTGGCTTACACAGTTCAACACTTGCATGATTATTTAATGATGAAAAATTCCCTCAAAATGATACATAATACATCGTCCAAGCAAGTTATTTACTAGTTTCCGTCAGTGCGGGAGTTTCACTAACCTGCGTGAGGGTCATTTTGGTGATGATGGCGAGCAT
>VOMN01140452.1:0-11292 GCA_014899125.1 Orchestia grillus
ACCAACGGGGTGAGGGGGGTACCCCACCAACGGGGTGAGGGGGTATCCCACCAACGGGGTGAGGGGGGTACCCCACCAAAAGATTTTTGTGATCGCACCAACTGAGCCGTTGATGATCTCACCAACAGACAAGTTGATGATGTCACCAACAGATCAGTTGAAGATCTCGTAGAACAGATCAATTGTTGATTTCTTCAACTGATGAGTTAAGGATCCTGACAACGAGTCTGATAATTTATTCAACACATTAGTTGAAAACCATATGCTGCTCTGAATCGTCACTTGTGTTGGAGCATAAACGATGTTTGAAGTTGGGTGGCTCTCCTGTGAACTGGCGTTTCTTGTTAAGAGATGTGGATGAACGAACGGTAACAGACAATGATGGATGAATGAGTCGGAATAGAAGGATAATGAGGCAGTGATGGATGAGGGAACTGACAGTGATGGATGAAGAAACAGTGTAATGGATGAGGGAACTGACAGTAATGGATGGAGGAACAGTATAATGGATGAGGGAACAGGCAGTGATGGATGAGAACACTGAACAAATCTTATCGTGTACAATGAACGAGTCTTCGGCTGCTTACTAAGCGTTTTGGTTACTGGCTCTTTTACGGCCTATTGCTAGCAATGGTTATTGTAGTCTTTTGCGGCCTATTGCTGGTAATGGTTATTGTAGTCTTTTACGGCCTATTGCTAGCAATGGNTTTATTGGCACTGATGGTTATTGTAGTCATTTGTGGTTTATTGGTACTCATGGTTCTTGTAGTCATTTGGTAGTATATTGTACTAATGGTTAGTGTAGTCATTTGTAGTTTATTGGTACTAATGGTCAGTGTAGTCGATTACGGTTTACTGGTATTAATGGTTATTGTAGTCATTTATAGTTTATTGGAACTAATGGTTATTGTAGTCATTTGTAGCTTATCTGTACTAATGGTTATTGTAGTAATTTATAGTTTATTGGTACCAATGGTTATTATAGTCGTTTACAGCTTAAGTCCCATTAGACGAAAGAGACGAGCGTGTAAGGGTCCCCAGCAGGACCTGGCCAGGTGTGGATGAGAATGTTATTAGAGTGAAGTGGTCCCGTACAGTGCTTGGACACAAGTATTTACACAACTCTATTACTGTTGTATTTTGAAAATTTCAATTTCTTCTTTGGGATAAAGAGTACAGGTTGTTCAAAAAACATATATTTACCGAAGTATTTCAGCAGAACAGAGCGGAATGTATTCACTAGCAGAAAATTAACAGAGCAAATAATGCAATGGACGTAAGCATTTGACCAAAACTGTAAACACATCTTAAGCATTCAGTGGCGCGACCTTTACTTGCAATACCAGCATGGAGAAGAGTACTGTCACTGGAAGATAACTTTTGTTTGTGGTATATTGTTCCAATCCTGCATGCAGGTGTTCCATAAATCAGCCACGTTCTTTCGACTTCGACTTCTTCTGCGCAGAGCAACTTTGAATTTTGATATGAATTTTCAATGGGATTGTGGTCAGGCAATTAGCCAGGCTACGGTGGGACACTGATTTTCTTATTTGCGAACCAGTCTTCAGTTAATTTCGCCGCGTGTTTGGGGTCTTAGTCTTGCTGGAAGGTCCACTTGGGCCGCTAGTAGAGTTTTCTTGCAGTCGTAAACAGCTTCTGCTCCAGCATCTGCCTGTACATGAGGCAACCCCTTTGTCCATCAGTGATGTGACAGTAAAACAGCCCCTCACCAGGACGCTGTCTCCTCCATGCTTGAAGGTTTGGGATGGTGTTTTAGGGATCATAGGCCGTCCCTGTTGTCCTCCAGCATGGCGAGTGTCGTTTAGAGTAAGAAGTTCAATTTTGCTTCCATCGGACCACACAGCCGGTTTTTTTTTTATTAACCGGACCACAAAAATGACCACAAAGTTCAATTCATTCATCAAATTAGTTTTCAGCAAACACTAAGCGATTCTCCACATGTTTTACTGTAAGAAGAGTTCTGCCTGGAGTGAAGGCATGTAGATCCCTTGCATGCAAATTCAGTAATTTTCCGACTGACGTGAGCTCCTGTTGACTCGAGTTCTGTCCGTAGGTGTGTACGGGCTGCCATGGGCTCATGCGTCACCTTACGCAGCACATGGCGTCGAGAGCGGCCCGTGATCTTGCGAGGAGCTCCGACTCTTGGCAGACTGGAGATTGCCCCAGTCTCTCGATGCTGCCGGACTGTTGCCCCAACAGTTGGGGATGGAACCATGGCACGTTCGGTAATTTGTAATTAGGTTAATCCTTTATTGTGAAGTTCGACTGCGTATTTTCAGCATTCAATGAGCATCTATTTCCAGGAAATCTGGAGAGGTAATGTTTGTCCCGATCGTAGTTTGTTTACAGTACGTTTGCTTCTGGAAGTCTCTGGAAGTTTTGTAAATAGTTCTTAAGCGAGATACTCAGATTGCGAAAAATATGAAAATTAAGCCCGAAAACAATTCCGGCCAAATACTTTTGTCCAATATATTTCTGTGCTCAGTAAATTTTCTGGTCATCTATAATTTTTTTCTGTTTTGTATAAATACTTTGGTAAAAATATGTTCTCTAAGCTGCCTGAACTCCTTAACTATAACCAAAGCTTGAAATTTTCAAAATACATTTAAATAGACTTAAGCATACACTTGTGTTCAAGCACAGTGTGAGGGTTTTTCAGTAGAATGAAATAGACATGTATGAATATAAGTCATCAGAATGAAATGGCTATGAATGAATAATATAAGTGAACAGAATGAAATGGCTATGTATGAATAATATAATTTATCAGAATGAAATAATCAAGTAGGAATGTAAATTTCATTAAAATGAAATAATCGAGCATCAATGTAAGTTTCATTAGAATGAAATAGCAACTGTGTTTTCTAGTTTTATTAGAAGGAAATAGCTAAAGACATGTTAGTTTTATTACGGAGCAATAAGTAAGTAAATGTCACGAAAAGTTCAGACGAGATTTGCACGTGAAACATTCCCTACATCCATGATTCAAAACACAGTCCAAGCAAATGAATGTACCAAACGAATGTACCAAGCGAATGTACTAAACGAATGTACCAAATGAATGTACCAAACGAATGTACCAAGCGAATGTACCAAACGAATGTACCAAACGAATGTACCAAGCAAACTAATGTACCAAGCGAATGTACCAAACGAATGTACCAAACGAATATACCAAACGAATGTACCAAACGAATGTACCAAGACGGCAGGAGCAGAGTGAAAGAAGGTTTCGTGAGAGGAATATAGGCACCCATGGGATTATCATTGTTAGTGCGCTAGGTCTTTATTATTCATAATGTTATGATATGCACTAGGCCTCCATTATTTTTAATGTTATTATACGTACAAGGCCTCCAATTTTTGTGTTGTTGCAATATGCATTGGGCTGCTATTAGAAATGTTATTAGATGTACTTGGCCTTTAGTACTATATTATAAATGTTATCTGATGCAGCAGGCTTTTATTACTATCATTGCTATTATATTAGGCCTTCTAGACTCTTGGCCACAGTTGCAATTCAAGATGATTTTAACAGTGAAGCCGAGTTTCAGTTCAAAGTTAGCATTCAGCTTCAAGTTGTGTAACAGTCTACAAGAAAAATTGTGGTTCGGTTGCGTAAAAGCTCATTGAAAAAGTCCGAAAATAATGCGAATATAGGAGAGGAAAGAAAAGTACTAACAGTTACATATATTTAGTTCGTAGAAGTGCGGTGAAATGGGTGAGGTGAAATGGACGTGAGAAAATGGACGTGGGAAAATGGACGTGGGAAAATGGACGTGGGAAAATGGACGTGGAAAAATGGACGTGGGAAAATGGACGTGGGAAAAAGGGCGTGGAGAAATAGGCGCGGAGAAATGGGCGTTAAAAAATGGGCGTGGAAAAATGAGTGTTGGAAAATAAACTTGGAAAACTGATTTGGAAAAATAGACGTGGAAAATAGACTTGAAAAATGGGCGAATAAATAAATATGAACGACAAAGTAAGTCTAGAAAAACAGCAGTAAGGAAATGGCCAAAAGGAAATATTCACAAAAATTCAGGTGAAAAATATCTACAGCAAGAAAATACGTATCAAAAAATACCCGTAAGGATATAACCACAATAAGATACTCATAAACCACACACATGAAGTAGAGGAGACATAGGGAACGTTATGGTAAAAGAGATTCAACATAATACCCAGAGGAAACCACTGAAGTCAGTATTGATTTTCGAATTAATATCATCGTTCGACTAAACTTCCTGTTTAAACCTTATCCCGTAACGCAAAAAATATTCACCTCATAAATATAAATGGCGATTAACATAAATTTCTCGTTTAGCTGAATAAACTACATCAGCGTTTAGCTTAAGATATTTCTAAAACTAATCCCAATATTATTAGCACCCAGCCAAAGCCCCATAGTCAACACCGAACCTATATCAAATTTAATATTTTGAAACGCACTTTCACACTTGAAACTCATTTTCCAACAATTTTTCAAAAAGTTACACATTTTTAAGCACATTCTCTTACTTGGAACACGTTTTCCAACTCATAAACCCTTTTTCTCAGATTCACTCTCGCACTACGGCCAAGGCGACGCACAACCACCACACGCACATACTTCACAGACCAACACCACACACACCACCACAACCAGTACATACACCACCTTTGAGCAGCTGCTGAGCTCCCCAGAGGGAGAACTTAATCTTCTGAGCCCTGATGTGGTCCAGCCAGGCGTAGCAGACGACCTTCAGCACTGCACAGCCCGCCCGCCGCTGTAGCTGCTCCCCCAGCTGACTGACCGCGTCCAGCACCGGTTGCAGCACGCTGCCTGTGGCGGTTAGGTGCTGTCACAGTCTTGGTTATAAAATATACTTACAGAGGAGCCCAAGAAAACATACTCACTGTCTCTCATTTGATAATTCAAAACCAAACACCAGCGCGCGCACGCACGCAAATTACCAGCGAGTGTTGCCTACACGGCTGATTTGATAGTTACACTACACTTTCGCATAAAATACGTAAATGTAAGTCTTTTTGTTTCGAAATAATTGAATCACAAACCCTGTATATATTTTCTTAAACTCTTTTGAATATTTCTTTTCACCTACCGACGTAGACTGTTTACCGATGCGCATGTGATAAGTCCACAACTTTTGTTGTTTGCTCCTTTAAACACGCCCGCTGCTTAACCAGACGTACAAATGCTTGGGTACCAAATCAACGGCTCCAATTGATGATTATAACATTCACTGCAGAAGCTGGATCCTTAGCGTCCCATACTTGTTCGATGAAATTGGTTGAGGCAGAGACCCAGTTGTCAATAGTTCGTTTCAGGAAGGGAAGAACACTACGAGCAAAATCCGTCGCAGATCAAGTGTGCAGCGGCTACGACCAGCATCGCACAAGCAGCAGTGGAGCTACGGACGTCGCTATCGAGGCTCAGGTCGCTACACTAGTAACCTCGGAACCCTTGACATAAATTCAGGCACCTCGTCTCAGACTATACTGGTGTGCCGCCTTTTTAGGCAAGACGTATTTAATCTTCCTGTCTCAAGAGAAGAATGTCGCTCCGAGGTCGAACCTCCTGACTAGCAGGCCACCACGCTACCACTTGCGCAACAGAGCACAACGAAGTACCCAACACAACAACGACCCAACAAGACAGACGGGCCGATAATTAAAAAAACATAGAAACCAGTGGGGATTAGTAATGTTCAAAGTCAATAAGCTCTAATTCTACAGTACAAGAGCCATGAGCCGTGCTAACTCGTGGAGAGTATTGCCATTGTTGGCAAATGATTACTGAGTACGAATGAGCTATAAGTCACACTCATCAATGGGTAAAATTATCATAATTGCTAGAAAATTAACGATAAATGAGCCATATTCACACTAACTAATCAGCAGATTAATTTAATTACCCAAGGGTAATTCTAATTGAGTAATTAGCCACGTTGACTCCCAGACAGAACTTCCATAATTAGCGAAACCAAAAAAAGTACACTCTACACCTACCAATAGGCAAAATTGTCATAAGTACTTTTAGTAGAGTAAAAAATTATAATTTCCAACACCTTACCGTAAATGAGCCACAAGCTACACTAACAATTGAAGGGAAAGGTCATAATAACCGAACACTAATTGTAAATGAGCCACAAGCCACACTAACAATTGAAGGGAAAGGTCGTAATAACCGAACACTAATTCTAAATGAGTCACAAGCCACACTGATCAACGGTGAGAACTTCCATAATTAGCACCCACTACAAAGCCATACGCCACACAGACCAATGTACTCGGCCACATAGGCGTGCGGCTCGTGTGGCAGCCGGCCGACACCCCGCCACACGGAGGAGTGTGGCATGGCGTTTTGCAGCTGCGCTAGTGCCACAGTCCGGCACACCTGCGACACCGCCTCCACAGCCACGCCTTCTTCACGCTGTGGATAAAATACGGAGCCTTAATTATTGTTTTACAACTTTAAGAATGCTTCTTTTCCTTAGCGGTTCTCAATGTTTGTATTATATTATTTTGCTTACTTGCCTTCACATACAGTTAGGGCATCTCATAACTTTCAGTTTCTGGTATAAGTTCATTTTCAGAGTCAAGTTCGGAGTTTATTTCAAGTTTCAAGTTTAAGTTCATTTGCAGTTTCAATTCAGAATTAATTTTCAGTTTCAGGTTCACTTTCAGTTAACATGGTAAATTTTCATGAAGTTAAAATTATAAGAATAGTACAGGTATTCTACCTATCCCTTGCGGGTCGCTAAGTTCCCAAGAAATGTTGAAGGACAATCCCGGTTCGTGTATCCTCCGGAAAGGAACAGAGTCATGAATAACATGAAGCCCCTCCTTCCCCCTTCTCCCCCCGAGTTTGTCCTCTAGAGTCCATCAAGGCCAACATCTCCAGAGGGGATCATAATGGAGCCCCAAACTTTGTCCTCGTTCATCAAGACCATCATTAACAAAGGCGACCTCTCACTGCCACCTCACAGAAGCCTGTCACCAATGAGGAGTTAAGGCAACCACTCCGCAGGAACGTATCACTGCTGTCAACAACTTTCTACAACACCTCCACCAATACTTCCGACTCAACGGCACAAGTTTCGAGCAGTTCTTTCAAATTCTATTCTGAGCGAATTCTAGGCCTAAAATGTAAAATGAATTTAAAAATACGCGGTCTTTATTTAGTGATCAACATTTTTCATGAAAAATTGTGAGGTACCTTGTTTGGTAGTGACAACAGACATAATGAAGGCTACAGCAAGACAAGATGGCGGTTATACTAAGACAACATAGCGGCTAGAGCAAAACAAAATAGTGGCTAGACCAAGACGATACAGCGGACAGAGCAAAACAAAATGGTAGCCATAAAAAGAAAATATGGCGAATGCAGCAAAATAATAAGGCAGCGATGAGATGACACGATGGCAGCCACAGCAAGACAAGCCAGCGGCTACAGCAAGAAAAGTTGCCGCCTACAGCAAGAAAAGTTGGCGCCTATAGCAAGACAAGACGGCGGATACAGCAAGACAAGATGGCGGATACAGCAAGACAAGATGGTGGATACAGCAAGACAAGATGGTGGATACAGCAGGACAGGGAGGAACTCAGAGTAAGACCATGACAAAACAGCGGCTACATCAAGACAAGAAGGCAACTACACAAAGACAAGATGGCTGCTGAAGCAAGATAAGAAGAAACCTACAGCAAGACAAAATAGCGGCTAAAGCTAGACAAGAAAGCGACTACAGCAAGACAAGAACGGTTTCAGTAAGAGAAGAAGGCGGTTACAACAAAACAAGTAGGCGGTTACAGCAAGAAAAGAAGCCTATTACAGTAAGACAAAATAGCGGCTTCACCATGAGAAAACTGAGACTACCCCGTGAGAAAATTGCGATTACACCATGAGAAAATAACGGCTCCAACATGAGAAAATAGCGACTACACAAAGACAAAGAAGCAACTACAAAATAAGAAAATAGCAGCTACACCATGAGAAAATGGAGGCTATACCATGACAAAATAGCGGCTACACCATGACGAAATAGCGGCTACACTATGACAAAATAACGGTTAGACCATGAGAAAATGCCAGATACACAATGAGAAAAAAACGGCTACACAATGAGAAAAAAGCGGCTACACAATGAGAAAAAAGCGGCTACACCATGAGCAAATGATGGCTACACCATGAGAATATGGGGGCTTCACCATGAGAAAATGGAGGCTTCACCATGAGATAATGACAGCTACACAATGAGAAAATAGAGGCTACACCATGACAAAATAACGGCTACACCATGACAAAATAACGGCTACCACCATGACAAAAATAACGGCTACACCATGACAAAATTGTGGTTACACCATGACAAAATAGCGACTACACCATGAGACAATGGAGGTAACACCATGAGAAAATGGCGGCAACACCATGAGAAAATGGATGGTACACCATGAGAAAATGGATGGTACACCATGAGAAAATGGATGATAAACCATGATAAAATGGAAGCTACATTATTAGAAAATAGCGGCTACAGAGTGAAAATATGGCGGCTCCGTCATGACAGAATAGAGGCTACTCGATGACAAAATAGCAGCTACACCATGACAAAATACCGGCTACACTGAAAAAATAGCGGCAACGCCATGACAAAATAGCGACTACACCATAAAAAAATGGCGGCTACATAATGAGAAAATGGAGGCTACTCCATGAGAAAATAGTGGCTACACCATGATAAGATGGAAGCTACTGCATGAAAAAATAGCGGTTACACAATGACAAAATAGCGGCTACACCATGACAAAATAGCAGCTACGTCATGATAAAATAGCGACCACACCATGAGAAAATGACCGTTACATCATGAGAAAATGAAGGCTACTCCATGAGAAAATAGTGGCTACACCATGAGAAAATGGCGGCTATACCATGAGAAAATGGCGGCTACATCATGAGAAAATGGAGGCTACAATATGAGAAAATGGAGGTTATACCATGACAAAATAGCAGCAACACCATGAGAAAGTGGACGCTACTCCATGAGAAAATAACGGCTACACAATGAGAAAATGACGGCTACACCATTGCAAAGTATCGGCTACACGATGACAAAATAGCGGCAACACCATGAGAAAAAGGAGGCTACATCATAAGAAAATGGCGGCTACACAATGACAAAATAGCGGCTACACCATGAAGAAATAGCGGCTACACCGATCATGAATAAATGGAGGCAACACCATGAGAAAATGGCAGCTTCACTATGAAAAAATAGCGACTTCACCATAAGAAAATAAAAGCTACACCACGAGAAAATGGAGGCTACACCATCAGAAAATGGCAGCTACACAATGAGAAAATGGCAGCTACACAATGAGATAATGGTGGCTACACCATGACAAAATAACGGTTACACCATGACAAAATAGCGAGTACAGTCAGTACATCATGAGAAAATGGCGACTACACCATGACGAAATAGCGACTACACCCTGAGAAAATGGCGGCTACACAATGACAACATAGCGGCTACACCATGACGAAATAGCGGCTACACCATGACGAAATAGCGGATACACCATGACGAAAAAGCGGCTTCACCATGAGAAAATGGAGGCTACACCATGAAAAAATGGTAGCTACACAATGAGAAAAAGGCGGCTACACCATGAGAAAATGGCAGCTACACCATGAGAAAATGGCGGCTACACGATGAGAAAATGGAGGCTATATCATGAGAAAATAGCGGCTACACCATGAGAAATTGGAGGCTATACCATGACAAAATAGCGGTTACACCATGACAAAATAGCGACTACACTATGAGGAAATAGCGGCTACATCATGAGAAAATGGCGGATACATCATGAGAAAATGGCGGCTACACTAGCACAACACACACCTTGGCGGCAGCTAGCAAGGCCTCTGTCCTGGCGACAAGCTTTTCTCTGTAGGGCACCAGCAGCGCCCTCTGCAGCACATCCGTTTTCACGAGGTACTCCCGTTCCTCTATCTGCACAAATGCAGTTGCAACAGGGCGAAGGTAACGGCGCTACCGTAATGCACCTGACCTAGTGCGTGATACTAGTTCAACAGGTACCATATTTTAGAGTTAAAGGTTCGAAAATGACTTATATCTGTTTCGGTGAAACATATAGTGCAACAGCCATATGTCCATGCTGTATTACTGACACGAAAGTAGCTATGATAATGTTACTCGCAGGTACAACAATATAAGATACAGGTACAATAATGTAAATATGGTATAGCGGTGTAACTAAGGGGCTCCAATATAACTAAGGTATGATATTGTAATAAAAGTACAGTAATATAGCTAAGACACAATGTAATTAAGGTAAAAAGTAAAACACACGCGGAAACTCCCTTCCTATTCTCAGGTATAAAAACTGAGCACACACGAAAATTTCAGCCCTATCCTCGTTTATAAATACAGAAAAAACATGACAATTTTCTTCATACCCTCAAATAAAAAGAGAAAACAGAGTACATACATCAATTTCTACTCTATCCAAAAAAAGAACAGGACACATACGGTAATTTCTTTATAGATAAAGAAGAAGACCACAAAACATACGGCGACTTTGGTGAAGTGAGCGAGAATGTGAGGCAGGTCAGCCTGTGTGAGGAGGTAGTATGGTGCAGTGGCCCAGGTGTGCAGCAAGCTCTGCGACCGCTGCTGCAGCCAGCACAGCCCGCTGCTGCACACGCTGCACAGCACGCTCAGCGACTCGATCTGGACACGACAAGTCCATTCTATGACTAGTTTTCAAAGTACGGTCCTAAAAGAGAAACTTATTTTTAAACAAATTGCTGCACAAACATTCGATCAAATTTCATGCATGTGTGCGTTCATTCACGCCCTCGTTTTGAGGGGAAACAATGAGAACTCGTTTTGAGGGAAATATTGATTATGAGAAACAATGAGAATTGAAGGCTGAAATTGTAAATAATCACTGAATTAAAACAAATTTGTATTATCGATTCTTACAGAATTAAAATACAGAAATATTACCCAGCTCAAACTAAACACTCTTTGTAAAATGTCCAAAATTACACATAGTTAAACCTCTCATCTACGGACAGCGTTCATGAATGGTCATCGAATGCAACCGCCAAGCTATGCTGATCTGGATACAGATTCCACTGATGTCTGGTACGGAAGTGCAGGTTAGTTACAGCCGATATACTCACGCCAACGAGTATAGTAGTAGTAGTAGTAGTAGTAGTAGTAGTAGTAGTAGTAG
>VOMN01140453.1:0-10150 GCA_014899125.1 Orchestia grillus
GACTTGCGTGGGTGTGGCATGGGACTTGCGTGGGTGCGGCATGGGACTTGCGGGGGTGCGGCATGGGACTGGAGTGGGTGCGGCATGGGACTTGTGTGGGTGCAGCATAGGACAGAAGAAGACGCCCAAGAATGGGCCGCTTAGCTCTTTCCTGTTACAAGATTCTCCCCCAACAATAGAAGTTCCCTCGAGATGGTACTCCAATCTGCCGCGCATGCGTGAGTCGCGGCTCAAAGTTGAATTGCTCGGACTTTCGATGAGGAAGTATCGGATTTTTACGACGTGGTCTTATTCAAGTGAGGAGTTGTCCATTGCACCAGCCATTTCGTTGTTCAGAATTCCAAATGCTCTCAAAGGGAAAACGGGTTGCTTAGGACGAACGGACTACCAAATGTTGCTGCACGGACTTTAATTTCGGTGTGATTGATTACAAGTTAAAGCAGTATCTGTTTTTGTGTTGGAAAATTCTTAAATTTGAGTCCCAATACTTGTTGGTTGGAGTCGCCGGGTCCTAGTGATTGTGCTTTCGAGCTAAACACTTCCTTATGTCGTCAAAAATTCTTGGAACAGATGAAGAGCGTACAAGTTATTGCCCTGGTTTGCAATAACTTCTGTGGATGTGTTTGAAAAGTTTCTGGCCAGAAGATTGGTCCCCGAGTTCCTCCTCGCCATTCACGACACTGGGTAACTTGATCTTTGTTCCTGGTAATAATGTGTTATTTCCGAACTCCTATTCTTGGAAAAGGGTAGAAATGATTTATTCCTATGAAACCTTGCATTTGTATGATGCTTATATTAAATGTATTACCGGTATTTTATTGAAGAAACACTAATTTGAAAATTCATTGACCTGATGACTGGAATAAGATTCTAGCGAAAAAACTGTTTTCAATTTTGTAACGTCACCAAGATAGATGATTTATGGTTTCCACCCGAGAACAAGACGAAGTGAAATTGTGTAGCCTCCTGTAATGGAGAGAGATAGAGCTCAGCGACCACGGCCTGAGCATTACTATGTACTTTGGTGCCTACTTTAGGAGTTGCTGCACAAGTAACGCGCTTGTGAAAACAGCGCGTTGAGCTTTTCTGAATGAGGGGTTAAAATTTTAGTTATCTATGTACTAGTAAAAGTTTGAAGTAGTTGTCTGTTTAGCTTGACGAAAAATGTTCAGTCATTTTGAAGGGGCTCTTTCAGAACACGAGTTCTTACAAATATCTGGCCCTTTACAAAACTGACTAAAAATAAAATGGACATATTTCATATTTGTTTTTCACAGTAAATTCGACTTTTCACCCTGTGATGAAGCTCATCAACTCTGACCCACCGGGTCACGGACACTCTAGTAGTAACGCAAACACGACATGTCTCTAATGCACCCGACGACCCATAATTACGAACAAAGTATGGCTGATTATAATCAGCCATAGCTCAGTGAGGTTCCTTCGCCACGCGTTAGAGGGCATTTAATTAGCCTGAAAATTACTGGCATAATTTACGTATTTTCACTTCAGTTGATTTATCGTCTTGTGTCCTTACCTCCGTATGCAAGCCATGCAAGACGCCTCTAAGTGACCATGTGGTACCCCTGACGGACGTGATCAAAAATAGACAGGGACAGATGGACACACGGGCATTTTTCAAGTATTACAGCAGATAAAATCCTATTTACGCAAAAAATGTTACGTTAATACAATTGTAAGTGATAAGCTTCTATTAAGAATAATACTAAGTAAAAACACTTGGTGGAAATATTCTTCTAACCAGTTTCAAAATTGTTAAAAAACACAGCATCATCTGGTACCATTGTTTCATTTGATAGACGCTTGGTAAAAGAGTATAATAATTGCGATCTGATCGAGCAGCAGTCAGTCAGCTGTTAACGACTCCTGAACTTGAAACATCTGAATTATCAATGTCTCCACACTCGGTTTGCAACGACATCGACTGGATGAGGATGTTTTTGTTTCTTCAACGCTCAAAGTTTGTTAAGTCGTTTTAACAATTCGGTAAAATTTTGATTTAATGAGTAACGTTAGTTAGATTTTTCACTTAAGTTGGCCGATTGATTCTTCGCGTCATTTCTTCGACTCGCAGAAATGCAGTACTGAAAAACGCCGTTTAAAATCGACATTGGAGTTGGCAAAAGCAACTATGGAGCATGATGTTGATGCTTTCATTAGACCATCAAATTTGTTGAAAAGTAAGATGGAGCTTTCCGGCCATTATGCCACTCATGTTTGAAGGAAAAATGGAATAGCCTACATTGAGAAGACCACCATCTCAACTGTGCACCTTGGTGGCGGGAGCATAATGGTATGGAGCTGCTTTGTATATAATGGCGGAGGACAGGTGGGAATAAATGAAGGAACTATACACGAAGCTAACTATCGTAAGATTATAGCAGAAAATTTGTAAATATTTGAGAAACTGGATCTTGGATGTGAATGGCTGTTTCTACAGGACAATGATCCAAAGCATATTGCCAAGGTAATTCGTGAATGGTCCCAACGTCACAATATCAAGGCCCTGACATGGCCTAGTCAATCACCGGAGTTAAACCCGATCTTAAATTTATGGATAAAACTCCGATGTAAGATCCACGCCAGACGACCGATCAGCCTCAATGACTTTGTGTTTGCCAAGGAAGTGAGATTCTGCTCAATCCTTGTCAGAATTTGGCAAAACTTACGAGAGCCGTCTGAGAGCTGTAATTGCAAATGAAGGTTCTACGACTAAATATTACATGGATGTCTTTCAAGTATTAAAATACTTTTTTCTCGACAAATTTTGTCAATTGTAAATTAATTTCACATACGCAAAAAAAATCCAGTGATGTTCCTCATTTTCGCAGCATTAGCAGCTTGAAATCTCAAGTGTATAATTCGAGTATGAATTGGTCAGATCGAACGTAGTTTTATTTTCTACACGCCTGGATGCTTATACAAGCCTACGAACATTTGCTGGAAGGGAGCCAGAGCTCGTGAGAGGGCACCCCAACGCGTGGTGGTGAGGCGGAGCGGGGCAGCCAACCTGCTGGCTGAATGGTGCCAACCAGCATGACGGCTACGGCTTGCATTATTCATCGACCCCCTGATATCAATAAACGAAGCAAAGATCAGCCATATGTAATATTATACTTCATCTTCCTTTCATCCAGTGAATTTATTGGTAGCTGTTTAGCTTTTTTAACTTCATTGCAATTTTAATTCATAATTGGAAAAAGTAATTGAATACTTCGAATCTTTGTTGCAGAAATTCGTGGAATTGATCGGGCGTGGTATAGATGCATGAGGGTGATTTTGATAATTTATTGATGTAATTGCCAAGTAAAATGATACTGCCTGAAAACTCAGAATATTCCTATTCAAGTTTTTATAATCTAATTTAGGTTCTGAAGAATTAGATTCATCGCAACTGAGTCTCAATACACTTCTCTTTCTAATTTTCCAACAAAAACTTGTGGCTTTTTTCCCAAAGTTATTCTGTCATAGTTTTGAAATTTTGTGTAGGTGTCGTACGAAAACCGCTTCTCTTTCTGCATTATTTCCTTAGAGGAGAAGTTAGCACAATCACCGACAGCTGGACGTTTTTGAGAGAGATCCTTGAACAACGATCTGCGCACTGGGGGCATTGGAATGCTCGGGTTTTACGAACTTTACGCTCTACTTGTACGCATTGTTTTTTGTTATTTTTCTTCTTTTGAACAAAGTCAAATGCAAGTGACTAGTAATCTGGACATCTATGATGATGACCTCTTTCACGTCTTTCTTCTCTTTTTGCAAACGCCTGCAACATTAACTCTGGACTTTGAGTCAACATTTGTGAGTACTTTTATTTGAAAAATATTTTCGTGCCCCAACTTGTTTAGTAGAAAGCACTGACAAATAGCCTGGTATATGCTCCTACCTCTATATATATATGTATAGTATGCGTGTGCTGCTTTATGCTACAGCGTTCAAGTGCGCACATGTGTACAGTTTTCTGCCAACACTTGTGCCAGTTATTTTATGTGCTGTATAAACGATCGCGAGTGCACTCATGTTCTAACTTATCTCTAGCAGCCGTCTACTTTTTCGACATAGCGTTTGAATGTGTGCACTTTTTTAAGGAAGTTCGTGTCTCAGAAATGTTCTTGGTGTAGTTTGAGTGCGCGTAAACGTTATAGAATTATTGCGTATGTCTATCCACAGGGTGCAAGGGCTTTTGGAGGGCATATAGTTTTCAATTCATTACGCACTCGAATCATTTATAATGTTATTTTCTCAAACCAGATAAACCAGTTGAATTAACATGTTGACCCAAGAAACGGAAAGACATGTTGTCATAGTTGTTTTTAAGACAATTATGGTTTTAAGAGTAGTGCACGCCATGTTGTGCCACTTTAAATCTTTTCACAGGGCCATAAGGTTCACCTCTTGACGAGAAGGCTTGCAGCGCATTCACACGGTCTGAGTAACCGACAGTGACCTAGTGAATGCAACAACCACGGCCACGAGGTACCTCGGGATAGTGCGTTATGTGCTTGATGCTGCTACTTACATAGATGTTCTAATAACGGTTGAGCCCTGGACAGATAGTCTCCAATGGAAGGTCATACGTCTTTCGGCAAGACTGAGCACTTTCTCACAAAGCCATAGTGACCCAAGATGGGTTATCAGAGAAATTTTTACGATCATGTGATCCCTGGTTTGTGGTCCCCTACTCGCCAAATTTCCATCGTATGGACTATTACAGGAGGAGCGTTGTTCAAGGGAAGAATAATCGACAACTTCTTGGTTCCATAAGTTCAGTGAAGGCAGCGATTGTTCGGGCGATATCCGAAAGGAGTAAGGACCACTTAATTTCTGCTTTTCAACGGTTTCGTACCCGTATAAAAGCAGCCATTGAACCCAAAGGTCACGTCATGGAATAATTTTTTAAAGTATTATCAAGGATATTTATACAAATTGGATTTGAATGCATACATTACATTTTTGCTAAAATATCGTTTATTTCTATATTAAAAAGGTCCTCAACAGCTCTACGTCCTATCTCAAGTGTCGGGGGTATACATTCACACCGTATATTTATGTCTTATGTGGATTTCAATTGGATAGAAATCGCCAACCGTGTAGCTTTTTTTTACTAGTTTTTAGGGACGATTCTCGTTGATTCTCAAATAAATCGTAGCATTCATGCCCTTGTATTTCGGTCAAGGTTTTTAACACATTCTTGATAAAAGGAAAAATTATGGCAGTACAAGTTTTCAAGGCTACACAGTAATCATATACTGCGTGGAAGGCCTGTGACCTTGGTTGTTCTGTGATCTAAAAAAATCTTACGATCTGATCGTGTAAACATGATACGAGGCCTTAGGCTATCTGTCGCGCCTCAAAAAGACGCTAGTCAAGACGACGCGCTGCAGGCTTACTCTGACGGAGGATTACTGACAAACCCAAGTTTGCATTGAAGATAGAGCGTTGGCTCTCATAATTGGGAACTGGAAGGCCTATAACATTGGCTGACGAGAACACCTGTGCAATGCTCGCGGCCAGAACCGCTCGTCCTCTTTTTGAGGTAAGGTACTGTTGGAAGTAGTTTTATGTATATGCCGTCGCTAAAAAATGAAAGAATCCTGCTACTTATATTTCATATAAATTGTACCATTCATGTTCACCGTAAATACTCCTGAAAAATATTGTTCCGTAAGAATGTAAATTAATTTTATTGGTTCTTATGAAAGTTTTGACTTACAGAAATAACTTCTTAAAAAGTTCGAGCTGGGTTTTTCGACCAAGTTCATAGCGATCATCTTCAACGATATAAAGTTTTTTCAATGTTGCATCATTGCGAAGGATGTAAGTTTATCTCGAGTCGCTTGAACAAACAATTGGTTCAATTGTCTGAATTGGGGGTTTCCTGGAGGCACATCTTCCATGTCACATCACCTGCGATGTAATTCGTACAGGGTTCCGTAACTCGCCAGGTGCGCGAAGTTACCCACAGTGTGACCCACGGTAACAGTGCGCTCTAATGTTGCTTGACACTTTGACTGCGACGTGCGCCATGTGCAGTACACGCGATCATCTAACCTAACGCATGAATACAACTCGATGTAACTTTTATGGCATTTTTTAACTCTTGTTTGGAAATATGTTCCCTACTATTATAATAAATCTCTCGCTATGACAGATCAGAAATTTTCGATTGGGTTCAAATTTAGCGAATTAGGCGGCCACACCATAAAATTGTTGTCCTTGAATCCCAATGAGGACAGCTATTCCTAGTTTGCTTTGACAGACTTCAAATGGACTTTGTCTTGGATAAAGATCATCCTTCGAAATGACGAAGGCTCGTCTCCAAGCTAAGGTAGAAAACCTTCACCTAAAAGATTACAATGAGAAGCGGAATGAACTTGAACACCATCGGAAACCGTTAGAGGGCCGATGAGATTACTGTTAATCATTCCAGCCCACAACATTACACCACCGTCAACTTTGCACCGAAAACCGTTATTCAATGTGGCACCAGTGCCAACCGTGCCTGTAGACCATCTGTCAGGACCATTAAGAGTAATTCTCGTTCCAGCTGTGAATAGTACCTACTTCATTCTTGCTTCATACTACAGCCTTTCCAATTGAAGTCTAAACATATCGTCTCTTGAAATTATTGGCTTTTTCGGGAGATCTAACCATTCCCACTGAACCGAGAAAACGGTAACGAGGGGATTTTGACCCATTTTCAACACGAGGATTTGCAAGTAGGCTTTCACTTGTACATTCAGAATGTTTCACAAGTTGCCACTTTATTTTTCTCAGATGTCGAGTCATCAAAGCTTTCATTTTGCCTCATAATTAGAGCGCTGCTTCCGAGGTGAAGGATCCTCCAAAAACTTTTCGACTGTGTTAACATAGTAACGTAAAACAGTAGCAATTGTAGCAGGAGACTATCTTTTGGCAGTTTCCTTGATAATTATCGCCTTTCCAGCATCTGTTAGGCTTTTTAATAATATTTAGATCGACAGAATATGAACGTAGTTCTTTTAAAAAGCAGTAGAAGCTAAACCAAAAGCCACTTTCGCCATGAAGTCAAGCATTAAATGTAGACAAATTTTCCCATATGTTCTACATTTTTATTTGCCAGGCCTAAAATAATTGTCGGCATGAAAAAGTGTTTCCTTGAAAGAAAAATTACCAGGACCATTACCGTGTATCACACTATAAATAATTTTAATTAGATCCTACAGCATTTTAAGAAAAAAATTTTGTTCCGGTATTCGAAGCATGAGCTCTTGAGTAAAGAGCATGTATTCTGAACACCAGAAACTAAATAGTTCAAACGCAGATAAAATCGACCATAAAACAAGAACTACGTTGAGGACTACCTGTATAGTTTTGTTAGCGTTTGTTGATACGCGGAGTCGTAGTTACGCGTTCTTTCTCAATCCGAAGCAAATTTCGCAGTTTATCTATCCTCGTTCCCGCAATATTGACTTCGTAGAACATCTTCAATGACCCCGAATGCAATTTGAATATCTCATTCTGGTTTGAATGGAACACCATTGGAGATGAACGGTAGATTTTAGCAGGCGGCGACGTAGCGAGCGTGTTTCATTGCACTTCAAAAGTTCAAGTTGCACGTGATAATTGTCCCCATAAATCGGCTCGCCGGACTAATTGGCGTCAACGAACGCTGCTGGACACAGGCGAATTTTTGTCCCGCGGCCACTAGAGCGAAAGTTCGAGGCGTGGGATTTGATACACAGTTCAATAATATGGCCCATTGCATTTGGTTAGATTCGATGACCAGATTTTGAATGGGATTTTGTGGCCAGAGAGGGTGAAATCTGGTTTTTAAATCTCCATTATGTGTGGTATGATGTAGTGGTGTAATTAATGTTGTTTTTGTTGCGGAATGTTCGCAACGTGATACATTATTACATAATGAATTGCGTTCGGATCAAAAGTATGTTACCAAATGTAGACAACCTCCTGTTGCAGAATAATGAAAATTATAACTCATTTTCATGAAAAGAGAATCTAGCGTTAATAATTTCGAGCCCGAGTAGTTTGGATTTAAGATATTTTAGCTATTCCACACTTTGAGCAAAAGTGACATTTCATTTATCTTCAAGGTTCATGATAAACTAACATGCTAAGTTTGTTGGTAAGAAGTCTTTCACATTAGCCTTTAGTACCGTGAGGTATTCAAAGCAGCCTTTTTTCTTCATGGGCATGCCGTAAAAATACAGCTTTGTTTACTCGCTGAGCTCAGTGATAGGTGCTGTATTTTACTATGTTTCTAAACATGTTATGATAAAACACTATGGCGTCTTATACACATAGAAAAGTGAAAACTTTGGCAAGATATATAAGATACACCAGTTATTTACTTGCATACACATGCTGAGAGCGTAAAAAAACTTCTGTAAGAAAACCCGATGGGTACTAACTTATATTTATAAATTTATTCGCTTCTACGCAAAATAAAACGATGATCATTCATTACTGCAGATTTAAAAGTACTAAAATACTTCCACCTGTGTGCTAAGGGGTAACTTGAACACAAAGCATATTATACACCGTGAAACTATTTTATTGTTATGTTCTTCCAATTTACAAGATAAATGATTTTCCGAAATCCTTCAATTTCAGAACGAGTGTCACCAAATACAAATATTTGAGTAATATTCTCATCAATAGCATTGAAGCTCCGTTAAAGGGGAAACTCTAATTTTATTACCACCTGTGGGAGACTGAGGTCATCTTAGGAGATCTTGTCATTCATTCTCAATGCATCAGGTGTTGCGGCAGGTAGCTTTAGGCGCCTCTCATTTGTGGATGCGCTAGATTTAAGGTCTTTAGCCTTGACAAATTTAAATACTTAGATTTTTTAATAAATTAAATATTGGGACCATGTGAGGAATAGATTCTGCATTTAATGACTGCATGCGTAGAAAGCCTTTAGTCAGCAGTTGAAAAATAACAGAAGTTAACCTGCAAATTTTACGAACATTCCTAATTTTTCGTTGAATTTTTAGTGTCAAGATTTTAGTTTTTCTTCTCCTAATTTCAGCATTTCTTACAGTTTTTATCTTTCATCAGAGTAACAGGCAGTCAAATATTCCTTCATTACCACCCACTAATATTTAACTTGCCGTATATCATCGAAAATGAGGTTAGTAAACTGCGCAAAATTGTTCTTTAGTCGATGTTTATCCTTGGAGTTATCGATGGTTAGTTAGCCCGCACCAGATCTGCGCACGTAACAAATAGTTTTGCTCCGTTCTCGTACTCGCCTTTAAAGTTTAGATTGATCATGTATAGTTGTACTACGAATAAAGAAAATCTAAACCTCCATAATTAAATATTTACTTCCTGCTGATTAAAATAAATTTAACTAGATGCGTTATGAAATACCTCGTAGCTTCACGTTACGATGTTTCTTCTGATTATTGTTACAGGTTCAAGTCGGAGTTTGAACTTCTGTCACCAAATTAAGTTTTCTACGTATTATTAACACTTTGACTCCGATTCTCCACCCAGGTAAAATTACATGCCGATAAATATCTNTGTACCATATATGTCCCACTTCGGAGTCAACGTGTTAAAATAAAATTCCTTCAACCTCCTCAGTATAATCAACACCTGTATAATCTCAGTATACGAGTCTAGCACATTCAATTTCGAGCTTGAGTGAATGGTAAACTACAAGTGCTTTATATTGCATCTATTTTTGTATAATTTTATTTGTCGTTGTTTCTAACGGCCGAGAACTCTAGTATAACATAGTTAACAAAGTTTCTAACGTGGGAAAAATTTGAGGATCACATACTCGTCTACGTTACGTGTCACGCATTACGAACAACTCGAGTTCGATAAGTTATCAAATATCCTTGGGCATTCGCGTTAGGAAGTTTCAAAAGAATTACATGTATAACTGAGCTTGGCGTGGAAGTGGCGGCTGCGACGACGAAGGTGCTGTCCAGGTCATGACAACGCAAGACAACTTTGGCAGTGACTTGCTCTTGTTCACCGCCACGAGAGGAGGACTGCGACAGAGGACAATGTTGCCAGCAAATCATCCCGAGCTGTGCTGCCCTTGTGGTCTGGTACCTGGGGTCCGTTAACCGACTGGTCCGTCAACCGACTGGTCCGTCAACCGACTGGT
>VOMN01140458.1:0-26139 GCA_014899125.1 Orchestia grillus
CGCTGCAACGCTCCATTCGGTTTCTTCATCATGTAGTGGTCACTACAAATGTCTTATAACGATTGACGAATGAGTGATGTGATTAATGTGAGGTTCAAACTTCTTTTTCCAAGAGAAGCACTCTGCGGTTCCGTCAAAATCTGTTTGCCCTCACCCATGACTCGAACTCTGACTTCCCAGCTGTGAGCCTGACACGGTACCAGTGCGGCATAGAGGCTCGTTCAACATGAACTCCTGGGGCAGTTTGCTCACCGACTAAAGGCTATTATAGACCTATGTTGAAAATAACATTCTTTAAAGGTTCAAATATTTTTAGAATTTCAATTTTTATCACTTTTTCTAAGTACGTGTTTTAGTTACAATAGTATGCGTTTATAAATTTTCGGGGAAAAAAGTATTTTATCTATCTATTTGTTGTGTGAATTTTGAATATGTTCATTTCACCTCAGTTAATAAATGAAATTTATTTTCTAAAATTTTTCTCGGTGTAATTGGCCCTTATTTCAAATTTGAACCACATTTCAATTCGAGACTTCAACCACAGCTTTGGACTATGACCGGTCCGCAAAAAAGAGCTTTGTAGAACGTAAACAAAAGACCGTCTAAAATTGAGGCTCTGTGCTGATGTATTGTGTCTACCCGAGAAGTTGAACTTGAGTTCATATATTTGCTCAATGTAATGCTTCACATAGATATGTATAATCAATTCTTTCATTATTCTAGGACCGATTAAGCTTACAATGGTTGATGAAGAACATGATGAATATGTTAGGTGAAGTGTTGGTAATTTATTACGTACGACGAATTACAATTCTCACATCTATAGTTATTTCACAATTTTATTAATATATGTTACATATAAAGATTATATTCGTTTTAACTTTTATTTTATTTTATAAACCATTCAGATAAACAAAAGTGTCATATGTCTAATAAAATATGGAAAACAATGTATTGGGTTGCTGAAATGGTGTCTATATTTTCTTAAATTTACTTGAATGAGCCATAAAATTATTTTTCAACAGTATATTATGAATTTAAATTTTTATTATATTTCATTGTTTTGGATTTTAATTGACTTCACATATTTTTCATTATTCTGTAGGATTTTTTTGGTAATTATAGTAAATTAGGAGCATGATAATGTTTTATGATTGTATTCCTAGTTTTTAATGCATTATAAAGTAACTCATTGTAATTTTTTAAAGAAACATTATAGCCTTTTGATTTCAAAGCATCATTAGATTGTTCATTGTTATTGATCATTTTTGTTTTTTGTTTCTCTTCAATTTTCAAAGTTGTAAGTTTTGAAAGGTCAGGATGTTACTGTACTTACTGATACATCATTTCTATTTTACAGTGTTATTTATATTATTAAGGAGCTAAAACCTAAGTATGTATATGAAGAATTTTGAATGAAATAGAGAATAATAGATATATTTAATAAATTGTAAGTAATTCAGTGGTTTTAGCTAAGCTGGTGATATATATGATTACTTTACATTCTAATAATACTTGTCCTGACTGTTGAAATATAAATGTGCATGTATGAAAGCTTCTTATTATGATTTAATCTAAATGCTGTATGTACTAAAAACATTAAAATAGAAATGATAAAATGGTGTTTTAGTTGGAGTATTCCTCTTAAGAGTCAAGTATATATAGATAATAATAATGATATAAAGTATTCTACATTTCCTCAACTCATGAATTGAACTGTATGTGTTATATCACAGCATATGTATAAAATTGTCTAATTGAAAGGAAAATATATTAATCATATTATAAATGTTTCCTTCATGAATGAGAGGCATTAGAAATTCAAACAATACAAACTTAAAATTTTTAAGATATTAAGAATTGCATACAATTATTTTCAAAGTAAAAAATATTTAAATGATGTTTATATATTATAATGCTCAAGTTGCATTGATAGATATGAGTGTGTTATACTTGGCTTGTTAAACCAATGAATTATATCATTAAAGGATTTTACAATTTTTAGATGTTGAGACAAATTATAAGTGTTTAATAGACTGTTTAGTAAATAAATTTTTTATCTTGTGAACTAAAATCCTATACAAACTACTTATGAAGCTGGAATTTGATTGCATGTTGGAGGTTTATTTATCTCTAGTACAAAGATTGCAGTACATCAAAAGTTATCATCAGTAATTGTTGAAATTTTTAGAAGTGATTTGATGTCTTTAAAACAATGATTCTGTCTAGTAGCCTTTCTACATTGCATTTATAATTTATACTATACAAACTTCAGTGGTTATAATTGTTCATTATTAAATGTTTTTGAAATCTATCAACTTTGAGTAAAAGATACACAATGCTCATATAGATAATAGTTTATAGATGTAATATATTTGATTGACTATCACTTTTCTTCATCTGGAATATTATCAATGAATTTAAATTTAAATTTAGGTGTTCAGCATTTAATGCTGAATTGCAAATAAAATTTGATCATCATATCAGCAATGAACTAAGTCTTTGTTGTATTATTTCAGAGTCAGTGCCCCTTGCAACGGCCAACCTGACCACAATGAGTGGTGCAGGGGACTTCTTTCCTTCTGTAAGCAGTGAAGGAAATCATCTCCACGCTCTATCTGCTGTTCCAATCAATGATGAGTTAGCTGATGATGAACGTGATGTTCTCAAAGAGTTTGTTGAGCTTTGTCCTATTGAAGGAGTCACTCAAGATAAGACTCTCATAAAACATAAACTGCCTGGTGAAAAGAAAAAGAAAAAATGCAAAGGTGAGCCGCGGCCGCCCAAAGAATTTCAAAGGACCGGCTGCAAGTGTTGGTTTCACTGTGATAAAATCCCTGAAGATGCTTTAAGGAAAGTCTTTGAACAATTCCAAAAAATGAAGACATGGAATGAACAAAGTGTCTTCATCTCATCCTTAATTTGTGAGGTATTGTAAACATAGCTATGTATAATTTTTTACAATTGACATATTGATTATGTATTAAAACTTAGTGAGAGCAATTTCTTTTTAGTTGTGTCTTTTTCATTTAGTTGTGAGTAGAAATACTAGTGTTGCACTTAATCTGTTGGGGATGCCATTATTTTCAATTGCTATAGGTGGGAATTTAGAAAAATGCAACATTGAGTAATATGTTGTAAAATTAGTTGTTACCAGGTCATATATTTGCTATTTATATATCTAATATAAGCTTATATCTAATTGTTTAGTTTATCTCTACACAGTGTGAACAAAATTTTGCAATATCTTAGCACAATGTGCTCGCCTGCAATTCTGTATATTGTTACACATATTTTAATCTTCAAGTTCCATGTGGGATTAAGGGATGAACTCAGCAGTTGGCTAAGAGTGTTCCACTTAAACCAATTGACCAAATGACTTGGTGAACCTAGTGTACACAAGCCATGACTTTGGTAACTATTCATTTTCAGGGTCCAGTGATGAACCACCGTTGTACCAATGTGGACAAGCGCAGAACCAAGAGCATGAAATATTACCTTGGAGACTACCAGGTTTGCAAGAAAGTGTTTGCTACAACCTTGGGTATTACCATGTCAAGGATTTCTTACCTAGTTGATGTTAAGAAGAAGGATGGCATTGTGTTTCCTGACAAAAGAGGAAAAAAAATGCCAGGGAACAAAAAACTGAAAAATGTGAAAAAGATCTCATCTAGTTGTCAAGGTGAGCTCTGTTATATTTTCGGTATAAATGACTTCTGACCTGATTTTATATGATCAAAATTTATTTACATAAATTGCTCTGAACTCTGTTACTCATATTGTTGTTATTTCAGCTCTTGTTGCAAGCTATGTGAGTATTAGGTTGAGAAAAGTTTCCCATAGTTTTATTTCAATGTGATGGCATCAAATCCCTAAACCTCTGCTTCTTAATCACAAAGCATCATGGCATTGCAATAACATTGCCACTTTATCTACTAAACATCCTCCCCAGGTTCTTTTGGAAGTGCTACTAATGTTTCGTTAACTGCTGCCGCTAATACTGCAGCAACTGGAATTCTTTCTAACTGTGGTAAGCTGTTAAATGCTTGGATCCCTTGTATTTGTCATGCCCTTGTACAAATCATTGGTGTGCTAAATATGTTGAGATTTTCTGGCATAGCCGTTGGTTCCAAGTTCCAGGAAGGAGAAAGTTGCACTCTTTTACTGTAGCATGCTTTCCTTCAGCTTTTTTTTGGCCTCAACAGGCGACTACAGTGCGCCTTGTGGTACGGTGTTTGCACCAGGGATGTACCACTTCTTGGACCCCAAGTCAGGAAGCAGCATGGAAAGCATGATGGGGACCACCCCTAAGATGGAAGAAGAGCCCGACCACGACGACAGCATTGACCCGGGCAGCTTCAGGAAGCTCTTGCGTCAGAGAGGACTATCGTACGTGTCTCGTCAGGGCAAGCTCGTTCCTCCTGCCACCTTCAAGTTTGAGAGATGCTTTTGCACCAATGAATGTCACACACTACCTGAAGAAGACCGGAGGGAGATCTTTGAGAACTTCTGGCTACTGGGCAGCTGGGATGTCCAGAGTGCCTTCTTGAGATCTCATATGGTTGAGGTAATATTTTCAGTATAACTTTATTCAAAATAGAAATACGAGTATGTTCGAGCGCCTGTACTTAAATGTAGCTGTCATGACCCAGTTTCTTTAGCTCCTTTACCATCACTTCAACAAAGAGATTTCTTTCTTGGTCTCAGAGTTTACAGAGAAGGTGCGCTCAGTGCACTTTAAGATTATTCGTGTAGACGATTTACAAGCCTACTTTCATTCTTCTCTTAATTCGTTTTTGTCGTTTAATCTTGACACCTCTTCTTACATGTCTATTTCAATTTATTCTGTCCCTCTGAGATGCATATGATTGTGCAGTTTTTATACACCACTTTTGTACCATATGCCCTCTTTCTTTAGTCATAATCGAACCATAAGCCTCATGAAGGTCATCATCATCGCCCTTATTCTCACGATAGTGCCCCTCGTGATAGTTATTTTTTCAGTATCATTCTCTAAAATTGGTTTCATGCTCAGGTTCCTGTGAAGGACAACCCCAAGACTGCAGCCAAAAAGCGTCGCACTCGCGTCGTGCACTATTATCTGAAGGACACCCGCGTATGCAAGAAGACCTTCGCCAACACACTGTGTGTGACCCAGAGTCGTCTTGACTACCTCATCACGGCCAAGGCCGCCCCTTGTGGGGCCCTTATTCAGGATATGAGAGGCCGGAAGATTCCTGGTAACAAAATTCCTGATATAACCTACACCAAAATAAACGAGTTTCTGTCTCGATTCCCCAAGTACAAATCTGTTCACTCCAGAGATAAAGTGTACTTTCATTCCGATCTTACCAAGAAAGAGCTGCATCAAAGATTTTGTGAGGAGTATCCTGAACACTCGATAAGTATGTTCATTTTTCGACAGGCGCTCAAGCGGTACAACATTGAAATATATTCTCTTGACAATGACAGCTGCACTAAATGCGACAGATTCAGCTCCAAACGGAAGGCCAACATGTCGTTTGAGGAACGCGTTCAACTTGCCGAAGAGTCTCACCATCACGAGCAGAAAACTACTGAGGCTCGAACTGCCCTTAAAAAGTGTGAAACTGTTGCTCGCTCTGACCCACGCCATTTGTGCTTTACATTTTCCCTTGGCAAGACTCAATCGTTACCTCACCTTAGCATACCAATTGCCGTGTGCAAACGGCGAATGTGGCTTTTTAATTTAGGCATCAATGACAGACGAGACAACTCGACATACTTGTGTATGTGGACTGAGGTGGACGGTAAGTGCGGCAGTGATGAAGTGGCTTCTTCTCTACTAGAATACTTGAACAGGAGACCACTCAATAGTTACTCAGCCATTAGCACCTTTTCGGATAGTTTTGGTGGCACGAATTGGAAGAAAACGTTCATTGCTCTTCAAATGTATGTTTGCGGGACAAGTGCTGTCGAGTCGTGGACGCACACGTTCTTGGAGTCTGGCCATAGCTTGCTCCCGAATGACGCCGATTTTGCTAAAATCGAGAGAAGCAAAAAGATTAAAGAGAACATTTACGATTATGATCATTGGACGCTGAACATGATGGAGTGCCGTTTTAACATTCTCCACATGAAAGGCCGTTTCTTAAAGGTGTCTCAATTAACGAACCTTCACACCTTCAGAGAAATAGATTTTTACCACGAGCCTTTTTCTTGGTGTGACGTGAAATGGCTGAGAGTTTCTAGAGGAAATACTGTAGTAGAGTTCAAAACTTCACTGGTGCCCGACCATCCCAGCCGTTGGGTCGACCTCGCCAAGACGCTACCGAATGAGCGAATGGGAACTTTGGAGAAGCTTCACTTGCAGCCAATTAAAATTTCCAAAGAGAAATACATGGATATATTGAGTCTAGGAGAATACCTGCCAGCTCCCTCGTACAATTACTACAAGAGCATGCCGCACAAAGACAGGGATGGTGGAGTAGAGCATTTTCCTGGAGAAGAAATAAGGGCGTGAAAGTTCAGAGCTGCGACCCGCGTGAGTCCTGCTGCTGATTTTTGTGATAAACAGTTTTGCACCAGGCTGCCTTAGACCTGTCAAACACGCCTGCGCAGTTCTGCATTGCAAAGTATAAGTATTTGGGCATCCCATCACCCGCCCCACTGGTGTGCCATCTCTTTTAGCTTGTGTTTTAATAATTTTCTTTTCCCAAGGAAAGCACTCCATTCGGGGTATCGCACCTGAACTTGGAGGCAGGCGCGCTATCACTTGTGCCACAGAGCCAGCTGCATTATAATGAAGAACTAAATTACAGGTTACGAATAGCTACTAACGTTACAACTATATGATTGAATTGGCCACAACGGTTGGTCATGTAGGTCTAGGACAGGTGTGTCTAACGGGTTTAACGAAGTGCGTGCAGCAGACTCGAGGAAATGTAAAGAGTTCTTCATCAAACTCAAAATTATTTCTCCTGTATTGCGTTATTTCTGTGCATCTGAAGTCTCCAACTCGAACAACTGGCGTTCCAATTTGAAGTACAGTGTCTCTACATCTTATTTGTTGATTAAAAAATATAATTAAAAACTAAAATGTATAGGAAAGGAGTTCTGTTTTAATTGTGTAACTTGGTTTTGTTACGTTTCACAAGTGTGTTGCGTTACCGCTGCCTTCACGCTACAGCCAAGCTAGGGTGCACAGGACGTGCCTCAAGCCTCTCCCCAGCAGACCTGGCCTCAGGGTCCGCGGGGTCCGTGGTCGTGACGGAACAAAGCCTCGCCGCGGTGTTGCAGGGCCAGACTCTCCAGCAGGTTGTGGCGGCTAGCTGGCGTGGTGGAGTCACTCGTTCAAAGAGGCATGCAAAAACAGGCGGGATCGTCTTCTCGTTAAAAATTGAGTAGTGAAATTTTTTGTACGTTGCACGTTGATAATTGTGAATATATGTACTGAAAAACGGTGTCATTAGAAACAGTCCCGAACGTGAATGTACATATTTATTCGCCGCCTATCGCTTTTTTTTATTTGTATTCGCGTGTGTATTTTACGTTTCGTTCAACATGTCGGGCGAGATTTTTCATTGTGAAACTAACAGAACAGTGAAATATTTGAATGACTAGCACGACAATTTATGGTGTGTATTATATTAATAAACCCCAGAAGTTTTTTCTGGTCACAAATGAAGCGAAGGATTCGTGTCTATAGTTATCCTACGTACGATTGCTTTAATTTAATGTTAGTATACCTGAGCTATTCAAAGGTAGCTCAGGAAATTTCAATTGTGCATTTCAATGTTGCCTTGATAAATTTTCTTTTCAGTTTACCACTGGTGTATTTTAATTCATATTCCTAATGACAATTGTTAACGTGTCGTCTTTTGAATGCCATTCGACTTGTATCGTTCTGTTGCCGTGAATTTCCGGTTCTTATCGTTCCTATTATTTCTATTATTATGTTTTTTCGGAGAGATGATAGTGATGCGATCTTGGTTGGAGAGGTCGTTTCGAGAAGCATCATTTACTGTTCAGTGCCTTCGTTGCCACATTCCAGATTTTCAGAGCGCTCCAAATGGATCTCGTGTACAACTGTGAATCAAATACGCATACCGAAATTCCTATTCAGCGGTGTCACAAATTTGTTGTCTTTCAGGGGCATTCGAGTTATTTCTCGTATAGCGAATAGTATAATAGAGTTCTATGAATAATTTCTATGTTTATTTTATCTGATTTGTTCCTTGTCCTTACGTGCTTGTTGATTAATTTTCTACTGCAGTTGTGCATGTGAGTCTCTCTCTCAGTTATGCCTGAATTGTGAAGGCTGCACACCGATATTGCCGTCTCAAAACAGTAATTCGTTGACCACCACAAGCTGCATTCACGACGCGCCCAGCTGCGGCGCGGCACCGGACTCGTGCGAAATGGTTTCCGGGTGTCTAATTCGACCCCGTGTTGGAGCTGGGATCGTGTATGGACGGCTTCTCACTGTCGTGTCGTTGGAATGCTTACTTCTTGCCCCCGAGTTTTGCTTCACCTTCAGAATATGTGCTTCAACACTTGTAATTTTTTCTTTATCTTCGGAATTTTTACTTCACCCCTTAATTTCTACTTCGTTTGCTGAGTTTTCATTTGATGCCCCAGATTTTCACTTCATTCTCGGTATTCTTGCATCGTCGCAGGGATTTTCACTTTATCCCCGTCATTTTAAATTTACCCCGGGTTTTGCTTCATCTTCGGGATTTTTATTTACTGCTCGATCTGTTTACTTCACTCCCGAAGTTCTGCTTTCATCTTCGGTTTTTTATTTAATGCCCGGTATTTTGTCGTGTCATCTGCCACTTCTGCATCTCCATGCTTGGACAGGAGTTTGTTGTTTAGCTTCTGATGTTTTGTTATGTCACATTGCCTCTTCTCTGCTGTTAATTTCTAACTCGAGATTGACGTAAACTGTTAAGTTATGAGCAATTTATCGTATGGTGGCGTCTTGCACGGCTGCAGAGATTTTATTTCTGTTTTCATCTATCGTTCCAAGGCTCTGAGTGAAGCCTTTGGTCCTCACTTCCAAAAGATTTTTTTCAAGTGCGCTCACTTCTCACTTCATACTGTTTTCAAAATTTGTATTGAGCGTGATTCTGCATTGTGCATGACGAGTTGGTGACTGAGTACATGACCGTTGACGTGGAATAGTTTTGTCTTCACTTATCGCAAGTATTTGGCTTGTTTGACCTGGATCCCGTCATGGGGCATAGGGTAAGCAATGGGCAGTAGGGTTAGGCGAGTTAGGTTTGTCTATCCTATGCTATGGGGACACTGTTACCAGTCAGAAATGTTAGTGCGGAGCGGTATCGATCATCGTGGTACAATGCATGTCTTTGACTGTCATGGTTACCTCGGATTTCGCTGAGCCTTCGGCACTTTTGTCGTTCGTGTTCACTTTGCGTCTTTCCAGTTTCATGCATTCTCTAATTATTCTTTATCTTTTCCTCCTCTTCCTTCTTAACTTGCTATTTGTATGCGCAGGGAGTCTTGTGTGGGAACACACCTGTGCACAGATTCCATGTTATCTAGAGTCCACGCTGAACGGTCCCTTCTTTTCGCTTTCCGTGGATGACCTGTCAGTTAGGCAGGGAGCATTAATCTACTCTAGTTTTACCTCAACGGTTACTCATTTCGCTCCGTCCAAATCGTATTTGTTGGTAGCGCTTTGTGGCGTGGCGCAAGTCACCCATCGTCGCTGATTTAGTTCGAGGAATTTCATTATGTGCTTTCAATAAGTCGTCATAGAGAGACATGTTTCTGGCATCTGTTCAAAGAGGTCATCTTGTTTCGGTCGAATGGTCATCAGAAACTTAAAGGCGAAGACAGTCGCACAAAACGAAAACATTTTTTTGTTGTAGTTGAGACTTAAATTAGCACTGGGATTAAATGCAATAATGAAATTGAAAACTTTGTGTCAAATCTAATCGTTTCGCAGACCAACTCCATCCCGTCAATTCTGAAAAATTAAAGCAATATTTTAAGATGAAAAGACGAAACTCATTTCCATTACGAGTGTTTACATGAAATATTTACTGGTATAATTATTTCGTCTTCTGAAATTTTGTTTTAATTTTTTCGGAATTGACTTACCGAGGATGGAGCTGGTCTCCGAAGCTTTTAGATTTGACATACAGTTTTTAATTCCTTTATTGCATCTAGTCCCCGGGCTAATTAAGACTCTATTATAATAAAGAACATGTGTTCATTGTGTGCGGTGGTCTTCGCCTCCAAGTTTCTGTTTAAACAAGGCTAGGAATACTTAAAAGTCGACTTTCTCGTTTCCTTCACGGGGACTGACCGAAGGGAAAATTTCAAGAGTGACATAACGACGGATGTGACTCGAACAAAAATATCTGTTCACGATCTGTTGTTTGTTTGGGGATCGCCACGAGCCGGGAACCTGGCCACCTAAATTGGTATGCGATGAGTTGATATCGCTTCCGCATTCGAGTGAATGTTCTGAAAATGTAGTTCAGAAAACCCGCCTTGAGATGGTTATTTCTGTTACAGTGCCACAGTAGCAAGAGGAGTTCGTTAGTATGGAGATATGCTAAAATGATTATTGCAGGTGATATTTTGATTCCTTCCACGGACCGGACATGCAGGTGTGTAGGCTCGAGCGCTCGGAAAAGTTCATTGCCAGCGGTGGACGTCTCGACTCTGATATTGCCGTCCTCGAGAGAATTTGGACTTGAGTTGTGCAGCTTCTGCAGGTAGAACTGCCTCATCTTGTGGTACGCAAATGAGTTAATTCTTTCTAGACTACTAAGTAATTTGTATTCGATTCCGCACTTCACTTATACCTTGCCTTTGTTTCTTGAGAACATGTTCTTTTATTGCATTTGTTATGCGGAGTGTTAGCATCTTGCAACGCAATTGAGTGGTAGTTTTACGTGACATCTTGAATTTATCACTAACTTTTGACATAAGTTCAATTTTTGTATCTGTGTACAGGGTTATGCGGAAGTCTAACTCAGTTTGGAAAGTAAACACCCCGCAACTTGCATAGTCTCTAAATTGCGATAATGAGGACAAGTAATAGGAGTACTGGAGCATTATTTCTAAACGCAATATGCACGTGCGCGGTGAATTCATACGTCCATGTTGACAAAACATGCGAAAGTTCACAATCTCACAGCTCACAAACTTGGATTTTCTACAATGAGAAGTAACTTGTGAACCTGATAGGAAATGTATAATGTATGTATGTATGTATAATCGTGAATATTTTGTATCTGTGTTAAAACCCTTTAGATTACATGAATGTTCCGTCCATCAACGAGCGGCTCCCAAGTATTGATGCTGTGCATTTCATGCGGCGGCTTGTGGTGCCAATTTTGGCTTCATTTTGCGACCGTGTGCTGTCACTTCATTTACGTGGGCGAACGAAATCTTCTGTCGGGAGTTTTTGAAGATAAGTTCTTAAATCTATAACTACCCGAGCTATTCTTATATCTTTTACTGCATGATCAATTTACCGTGTAATCTGAAAATGATTCTGTAGCTAAAAATGAACTTTAAACTGAAGCCAAGTCTCACTGTTAGAATTGTATAAAAGTAGCTACGGTAATTAAACCCCTAATATAACACTAATAATAACCTTAAAACTATATTTATTGCACGAGTGCATTCGGGGAAAAAGTTCACCTGTTGGACCGTGGGTATTCGGTCCGTATTTTGATCGTATATTGTAGTTGAGGGATGACTGTAGAGTCGTAATTTCTGTTATCTTTTACTTGATCGATGGGAACTTTGCTGGCATTATAACTCGATGTTTCAAACAACGTCGTGTTCTTCTGGAGCGATCCTGACTCTCACTAAGGAAACGTACGAAGGTCTGTAGAAAATTCATGCCCTCGTGCAGAGGTCACTCTCTTTTGATGAAGGTATATGTAATGTAATAAAATGTTCTAGAATATGTAGGACTAAATTACTCTCGTTATTTTTTAACTGAATTTTTTATTCAAATGTGTCGATTAGAATGAGTTTTTAACTTTTATTTATTGTTCGCAGATGAGAAAGCCTTGTGACTTTATGACTTTATGTGTTCATTGTGTTGGGAAAATTTTCAGTGTAGAACTCGGAAAAATCTAAATAACATTTGTCAATTTGTCGACGGAACAAATTCCGTCCTGAACTGAACATTCGTCCAGTACGGAAGACTGAGTGCCCACCTCCTGCAAATGGAAGGCGTTACTCGGGCAGTATCAGTCCTCGAAGCATTTCTAGAGAGTTGTTCATCTCAAATAATGGTAATACAGCATCTGTTGTAAAATGTTAGCGTTAATTGATTTTAGAACTGAGCTCTTCTTGTAGTTCCAATTTACTTCACGATTATCATTGAGAGGCGCCTAAAATATCGCTACAGCTGCCTACCGTGAGACTCATTGTAGGCACAGATCTTAGCTTCTTTACAGGTGAACATGCTTCTTTACTAGTCCTGCGTAGCTCTAGTTTCGAGACCACGTGTCCTGTCGACGAAAATTTTCATGAATTGATGGCACGGCTCAGAAAATAGTTCATGCACCACGTGCGAAAGGTTGAGCACATGACCATTCTTCCTGTGTGCCTTGAATCGTGTCAAGTGGATGTTTTCCAGCGCATGGCAGCCGGGTGATCCTGGTCCCGTCTCGGCGCGAGTGCCAATGGCGGCGCTGAAAAGGAAAGTGATCAGCTGATGTCAATGCGAAATGATGTTCCATCTGAAGGTGATACGTCGGTGGACCGCTTTCTCTTATCAGCCATCAATGGCGGGTAGGAGGCGCTCCAATTGCTTTCTGAGTACCTATTCACGGCTGTTAATGGGTCACACAAATCGTAGTGTACAATCAGACCTTGTTGACGTATTAAGCGTATTTCGTGTTGATTGCAAAACTTGACCTAAAGTCATGATGTACCTATCTTGATTAAGTGGAAATAATTTTCGATAGACGGGTGTCTTGTACAAGTTAACTTTCTAGAAACTATTCGGAATCTATTCCTCGTAGTTGTAGACACCCAAATTCTAAATCACTCACTAGTCGTGATGGCAGTGAACGCGAATCTGAGCTTCTGGTATATGATCGCTGTATTTTCCAGGCAGTTGCTGCTGTTCTGTAGGAAGTTTTTTGCAAAATTACTGTAACTTTGGTCTGTGTGTGATACAATCTTCATCAAGTAGTTCATCAGCTGCCTCAACGTGTTTTTTAATGGATTTTAACGTCAAATATTCAGTGCTAAATCAATTTGTGGAGATCCTTGTATATCGGCAGGAGGTGTGTTGGTCTCTTTAGCAACATGGGTGAGGCCGTTACCACCAGTGCAGTGGGTGTTACTCTACGGTGCAGTTACTATTGTGCTCGTTGCTCACCTCATCACACACCTGATGTCAGGTATGGGGCAGGCGACTGCCTCTACAGCGGTGCTAACTCAGCTGTTGCAAGTTACACATTCTTGGCTGATAGGCCATTTAAGGCTGTCAGTCTTGGCAATGAAAGTGGCTAATTTCTTGCGATTCCGTTTCAGATTGTTTTGTCTCTTGCTTCTCATTTTGGAAAAATCTTCAAAATTTTCAAGGCTTTCGGACTCGAAAGGCGTAGTACAGTGAATTTGTATGAAATTTAATTGAATTGTACATACAACTACGTTGGAGATATAAAGTCTATGATGAATTGAAAAATTCCACATATTGTGGTGGGCACTTCATTTGTTTCGGGTAAGAATCACAATTCTAATACAATTCATTCTAACAAGATTCACGGCTCCAACGTTTGCAAATTCTACAGACTTGAACCCTGTCAAGGTGGCCCGGTACTCTAAAGATTTTACGCCCTCTCATTTACTCACGTATATTAATTGCCTCATGCGAGTCAGGCAGGCCGTATTCTACTCTCGATGTTTTATATAGCATTCCTTTTTGACTAGCTCAAGGTAGGTAACTCACTCAAAGCAATGAATGTCAAGGGCATTGTACTGGAAGCTTAGAGCGCGGTGCGCGGCTCGCCTGGATAGCGGTCGGTACTAGCCAATTTCGCGGTGTTAACCTTATTACGACTAAATAATTCTTACAAGAAGGCTGTTATGAGATTTGTATGAAAACTAGCTGCAGTCTTATGTGTACATGTGTGCGCCATGATGCTGCACTTAGCTTTTTACGGAAAACCTGCTGAATCCTCGTGGAACGCGTCTGTGTGGTGCTTTTGGTCGATGAAGAGTTCCATCTTCGAGTGCAGGTGCATAGGTTCGAGTTGCAGTACCGCATTGTGTCCCGTCCGCTGGACCAGGATACTGGGGGTGGGGAGTTCACCTTTTGCGTTTTATTTGTGTTTTTCTGAGTCATCTATCAGCCTCGCTACTTACGCTACCTTACTACTGATGCTATGAAGAACTAAGTGTTACTTGCGCACAAACGTTTTGTAATTTGCTTGTATTGAACGTAGCGTCATCGCTTGTCGTTACCTACTAGTGTCTTTTATGAACCAGATTTTGATTTCTGCAATTTTTAATGCATATTCCAGCGCTCAATAATGTAGTTGCATATATGCCATACCCTATTCATTTTGTTGGTCACTTACTTCTAAGTTTCTTGCTTTTTCGTGTTTTGTCGTTTTACAACTAAGTTTTAAAATAAGCGTAAGCCTGTTTCTCAATTTGAGAGTAAGAACAAGCCACAGAACAAGCCATTAATTTATAAATGGTAGTCTTAAGATGAATCTGTCGAATGAAAAGATCGTTACTTATCTCTAGTGTACATTTGTACTTGAAGCCATTTATGCATGAGCCTCTTTGGTGGGCGACCCCTGTGATTGAGTTCTGGGGGTAGCAGGACCACGGTTGGTGTAGATTGTGTTTCGAAGCAAAGAATAAAACTTACCAGTGAAGTACGTTATCATTTACACCTTTGGATATGAAAGATCTCAGAAATATAGTACTTGAGACGTGAAAGCAACGTTCAGTATTGAAGCAAGACGTATTGAATTATGAATGGGTAGGTTCATCTAGTACAATAATTTCGTACTTCGATGGCATCATTATTCTGAAACAACCTATTTCTGCATATTATGGTAAAAGTTGTATTGTTACGTCGAGATTGACCTAATAACTAGGGAAGTTTTAATCGGAAATGGTTCTCCGCCGACACAACACCCAGAGGAGACACCCAAAGTGACCTACTCGACTCCAAAGTTGAATGCAGTTACTGAAATTTAATATTTTTGCGTGTAAACTCTGTACGATAAGCAATCGTCGACTCATTTGTTAGTTGCCGATGGGATAGTGTTGCCTCGCGGTTCATTATTTTTTCATCTATTTTGGCCAAAACGTTGGAATCTACAACCTAGGACAATTTGATGACGTATCCAACTCATAGGGAAAAGCTGATCTACGTGCGTTGGAATTTTCTAGACCTGATTTTTTACCGTAATTATTACCAACAGCACTCCTCTCATCCTTCGAAATAATTCGCATCCGTCCAGAACAACGTCTTATGGAGGCGAAAGACAAAATTTCCAACATTTTGTCACCAAGTTGTGCGAGAGCAAGTTTAAGACTTCTTAGTGCTGAACATTATGATAAATTTACAATACATTTTCTCGAACCCTAGAAACGGAAGTATCCCCTCCAGCCAATGGAGTACGAAGAGATCGTCAGGACTATGACGTCAGAGCTGCGTGACGTCATACCAAGGCCTCGCTTCAATCAGTGCGAAAATCTTTTCTGAGGAACGAAGTGAATGGCGTTGGAAAGATACATGCATTTTGAATTACTTGTATTTAGTATAAATCACACACTTAGGGATGAAGCTTAGCTAATTGGTTCTACTTCATTGGTATATCATATTGACCACAAGAGGTCGCGCTAGATTTTTTAGATTTGTGATTGTACTTCGAGTGCGCCAGGCAGTTAAATGTGATAAATCCTGATTTTTACCTGATTTTGTTTGTTTTTAAGTATAAAATGAGCTTGAAGTGAACGCTGAGGTCACCTGATTCATAGGAGCTTACGCTAAGTGCACAAAATAACTTTCACGATGACATACTGCATTTCATTGATTGTCAGACATGATGTAAACTAACAATTATGTGCTCAGAATACAATCTAAATTCAACTTGTGTTCGTGTTATTCTCACTTAATCTAAACGTTCTTAGCTTTGTAGATATTTTCCTTAATTCACTATTGACTGGAGCTTGCAAGTAGGACTCAACAAAACGATTCTCGTATTACTTTTATTATTTTTGTATTGATAATAATTCAATAACCTACCCCTGCACAGACTTCTTGAAAATTTATTTTATTCTAATTGAAAGAACGCTCCATAGGGCTAAGGATAACAGTTTCATGCCTCCGCTGTTTTACGGACCTTACGTGAGCGCGCGCATCGCACCTGCAACGATTGGGTCGTTAGCTAAATTCCAGTCCAGGTGCAAGAAGCGCGTTGCGCCCAGTGTTACTGAGACTATTGTTGAGAGTGGGTGTTAGATGTAATCTCCGTAGAAAGGAAGTGTTTTCCGTTTGCACAATAAGGTGGTCCAGTTTGCGACGCTTGACATTGAAGAATGGTATACACTTATCCCATTGTACTGATTTGTTTTGTACAAAATGTAAAAGTATGTGTGTGACTACCTAAGATTTAAAGTTCTGTGCAAGGCAAGCCGGGGTCACGTCCGAAGGTAGTCTCTCGGTGTCAATTCCGGGAATCCTGCATGCTCTGCTTGGACATAGGTGGAGAGTTGAGCTCGAGCACCGGAATTTGACGAGCATTTCACGATCTGCGTTGAATTTCTTTCTTTCAAATGGTGTTCTTATTGTGGAAACTCGTAGCACGGATACAGGAGGAATTCCGTGTCTTCAAAAGNTAAAGCATAGAGCTCGGTGAATTTTTGCTGATATCCTGATATTTATGGACGACACGTATTTTTGTTGAATTGGAATTGTTTGGCGTTGGTTGCACCATTACTTCACTCGGCAATTCGAGTAACTGAGTGATTATAGTCAAATATGAAATTTTGTCTCACAGATTAATGTTTGTGTATTCATCATGAGTTTGTGCTACACCTACCGAACACGCGGCCAACAATTTCCTAGGACTGATCAATGGAACTGAAGGATTGCGGATGTGACTGTTTATGCTAGCGATGAAAAAAATGTGTACCGTGAAACTCTAAAATTGCAAAGTACTTTTCCAAATCATCGGTAAACCAACCAAGAAAGCTCGCCATCTTCCTTCTTGTTTAGTCCACCGCCTTGAATGTATACATCGTGTTAAACTTATCTATTTCTTTTTTTGCTGTTTACGTGTGTGAATGAATGATTGAGCAAAAAATAAGTAGTTAACTGTGACAGATAGCATTCGTTACCAGATGTTTAAAGATGAATTTAAGTAAGTTAATATTTTCACCTTAAGTTTACATCACGTAAACTTCACGTTAACGTGTGTCTTCAGTCACTTCAGGGGCATGAAGGTTTAACATAGAACATCCGGACCATGCCAATGTCTTTTACAATGCCCAGGTGTGGCACTCAGTCTGCATCCAGCTTTCACCGGAAGAGATCACGGCTGCTGTGTTCAGTGCTCATGTCTATGCAGGGGGCCTGAGCAGCGGCGAGCTGCTATGCCGGCAGTTAGGCGCGATTTCAAAAGTTGGTGACAGACTTTTTACATCGGCTCACTTTACGTAGGCCAATGAGGTCACATTTTTGTGCCTAAGCAGAGGTGTGTTGTCGGAGGCTTTCTGGCCTTATAGTGACTAATATTGTTAATGAATAGATGGGCTCATTTATTAATTTTTTTCTTGTGAAAATGGTTATTAGATCTTGAATTACAACCTGTGCCAACTTAACCTTGTCTTGCAGGGCTCATTCAATGGTCGGGCACACTTCAGTTTTTCCAGTCCCCCCTTCGAACTGTTTGTAATATTTGATACAGTTGATTCCTTGAGACTTTCATTGCAGTAGGCGGTAGTAAGGTGTCACGGATAGGTGGGGAAATATTGGGCTCAATACTCAATAGACATGCATTTTCCCTGGTCGACCAAGGGTTAAAGTGAACTACCAACTTGAGGGAGTGATGATCTGGCATCATTTCTTTTAATACTTGGGTTGTTTTTGTGTATTCTTAAGTATGGAAAACGCAAGTCTCGCGAAGCATCATTCCACTGAAATTCATTTTTCTTGCGAATGAAAGAGTAGCAATCCAGAAAATTAGAGCAAAATGTAGATACTGTAAAACTTCCACTTGCATCTATAAGGACCAGTCATTCCTGAAAGACGTCGGAAATAATCCAGTTTTATCTTAAATTCTAATTGATTTAGTACAAACGTCGGTGATCAGCACACACGTGCATCAAATATAAACGACTGTTTACACAATAAATCGTTCATTCGAAAAAATGAGTTGATCCTCTTAGAGTTAATTAATAAGATAGCAGGACAGACGTTACCACGGGAACATCGCTATGGATGTGAACGTCGGTCCATGGTGTCGCTTGTGAAGTTCGTTGGTTGTGCAAGGTATGTGACTGGGCACGTGTCTGGCATTCTTATGAAGTGTTGTTGTAGTCTGACAGCTGCCAGCAGCAAAGTTAGCTTGATTACTACTGAACCAAGGGACCCTGCAAAGAAAGACATTCCTGTAAAACGTGCTGAAGTGATTACTCTAATCTTTTTAAAGAGACTTTGTTAGGGGACACCCGGTATTCCTACTTTATGGAGAAAATGTAAATTAGTCAGATATACAGAGCTTGCTGAAATGCTTACGTGAGAGTATTGTTAACCTTTGATAGTAAGTATACGCTCAATGTGATTCATATGGGGAAATGGACGCTCAGTATTGCGTGAGTATACTCGTGTTGGTTGGATGTGACATTTTCTAAAACCACCTTAAAAAAGTTGAAGTTGAGTTTTTACCGATGTTGTACATACAAGATCCAAGGTTAAGCACTCGTGTAAAATTTGCTTGTAATGTCAGTCAAATTTCGATAAAATTTACGTAATGTTTCGCGCACCCTGGGGTTTTATTTTTATAATTTATTTGCTATGAGGATTACTACCAATGATTTTTGAAAAGTTTCTCATATTTCGGGGAAAGATCATCAATTTGAACATGATCCCGCGAAACAGTGTTGACATTACTCCGTGTCTGAATACGAGTCAACGGAGGACGTTACGGTGGCACCATACTATGTATACATGCCAAGTCCAGTTATGGCCGCAGCCTCTCATCTTCAACCGATTCCAAGTGATAGAGCACCTAACCCAAATAGAAAGCCCGTAGACATCATTTGTACCGGTGAACGCTCCTTACGCAGATTTTATGTATCGTAGATGTTGCTTAAACGTAGGAGAGAAGAAAAACAACCATGAAGCGACCAAATTCGAAAACTCGAATAAATTAACTCGGATTTCGAATTTCTACGTAAAGTTCCGTTGCTTAAGATGTGTTAATTCACACTGCATACGAACGTGGAGAGTCCGCCTCCATACAGCAGCCGGCCGTCCTTGTTGCCTTGGAATTATCGAATTGGATCAATTGACGAGCAACACCTCCGTAGTAGCCTTGATGCGATCGAGCGACAGCTTGGCTCCAATTTAGTTGAAGTAAAGACTCCTGCTGGAGCAATTTTACTGGAAGAACACTTCTTTTTTTTTAAATCGATAGCATCTTTTGCCTTGAGATTACAATTTCTAAGTGGTGTCGCCAGCAATGAACTTTCAGAATTAGTACTTGATCTTGCAAGAGTATGTTGTGGGATTGCTTTGTTGTTAGAGGAGCCTTATTTTGTGTCTGTACTACTTTTCTATAGTAGGAAGGTCCTGTACATTCACCAAAGCGTATTCAAATTTCACGTGTCTCATGATCCCATCCATTTACTTCAATCGTTGTTTCATCTCTCAGCAACTTAGGCAGATGTGTGGGACACTCTGGTGTGTAGTAATAAAACGCGTGTAATCTAATCTAGATGCGCGTGATCAAGTACTCGTAGTTTCAGCAGGAGAGCTTCTGGGAAAATGTGACTCAAACACACCTCTTTGAAGCCGAGTTTGACCTCAGAGAATAACTGAAATTTCACTGTCGTAATTCTTTCCGACACGTTCGTGCGAACTCATTACTCGTGTAAATAATTTGCAAACGCTTTACTGAATTCGTTTTTTAATTTCCTTAAAGGCAAGAACTGTAAATTTGGTGTGCACCCGTCAACCGCAGCTTATTCGGACAGATTTCTTGAGCTTGAATGTTGCTGGCTTCTGTCTATGACTTTCTCTTCATTCAAATTCAATGAACAGTAACGTAAGAATTAATACACAATTTTTTATTTCTTCCAGCTAAGTTAAAGTTTTTAGTCGCATTGGCGATTGCAATGTTCTCTCAAGAGAACTGTGTCACCTAGCCACCCACGTAGCGCAATAAACGTGCGAGTTTGAACTTCAACAGCCCTATGCTTCCATTGCGCTCTAGCGCTTGGTAACGAGCAAGGCTCCGAAAAAAATGTAAACGTCGTCTACAGTTCGTCAGGTCCGACTGACGCCCCTTAAATTAAAAAAAAGCATCTCAGAAGTTATCTCAATCCGTTGGATAAAACGGATATTGCAGAGGGAAGTACAAGAAATTTCGATGAAAACGTATCGATCGCCGCTTCATCAACAAAGCGTAAGACAATGGAGAAGAAAACGCTCTCCAGGGTCTCAGAAACGGTGATTGTCTCCTTCCACAATCCAGCACTTTCTGCAGCTGCGCTTGGCAGGTCTGATGACATGACAAAACCGTGTTTGTCTGTGTCAGGTTTGCATCGGAACTCGCGGAGGCTGTACTCGCATTTCTTGTTATGTTTTGTGCTCCTCTGCTCGGTGCCGGAGGGTCTGGGCTACCCGCAGCGGGGGCGCAGTGGGGTCGCTGCCGAGGTCAACTGCAGCAAAATATGCGACTCCAGCGACCACCAGAACTTCTTGCCTCAACAATGTTCAACCCTTTGCAAAGGTACGTGACTCATTTTATGAATTAGGATTTTGGTTATTACCTTAGAAGATAGTCATTTTTATTTTATCTCGATTTGTTTTTAAAGATTAATTCAAATTTTGAAACGTCCACGAAATTTTCACCCAACACATCCCCGTTGGGTGTAGCGTAGAAGAGACTCGTCCTGCAACATATTTTGGGGGTGTGAGGTGGATGTGAGAGGTTCCTGAGCTTCACTGGAAGAGTACCCTGACGGGGCCTGTCTCCGTCTATGTACCTCTAAATTGGCGCTCGTGTGTGCAATTCTAGCCTTGCCAGTCACAGCAGGTTAGGCAGCATTTGTTCCAGGATGGTGCTCTGTGAGTAGTTTTATAATTAGTTTGATTTAGTTTTTCTTTTTTATCTCTGCCATGGGGAGATCACTGTACCATGTAAGAGAGGCTTTTCTTCAAGTATTTTCACTTTTGTTCTTTTCTGACTGGCACTTCACTTTTTCATCTAGCCACAATTTCCTTTGTCCTTAAAAGCTTGCATCTTTTAACGTCGCTCTAGGCAGTGTCGAGCGCGCTACGTCTTGCGTGCCATAATACCCATGCAAACTATGTTAGGCTTCACATGTCTAATGTAGGACCATGCAGTGATGACAGTCTTCCCTTGTTTTGACATTTTTCATTTGTGAATGTTATTTTTTATCTTGAGTTAGGCGTGGAACTACGTGCTGCCTGATTCCCACTTGTCTCTACGGAGGTGCGCTGAAAGGCACTCTCGATTAGCGCTTCTCGGAACTTGGAGCTCCACGGGTGGATGGATTCTGGAGCTACAGTTATGAGATGATTGTATCGATAGGGCCTGACCTCGACCATGTACATTGAGGAATTAGCACTTCTAAATGATGTTCCTAGCTACTACTCGAATAAATGTGTGTGAATGAGCCAGTGCTACCAGTGAATGAGCAACACTTACTGCTGGAGGCGGTCGTGGGTCCTGGGTTGTAGTTCGATGTCACGTCTTTCTGTCCTCCGCTGCTTTTCTATCTCGCGGACGATGCCAGAGTTCCTCCCACTTTACCTCCTGATTGTCTGCATATTCTACAGTTCATTTGTATAATTTATTCCTCATTGTTTGTCGTTTTCAAATTGAATATTGTCCCTGGTATATGGTATTCTAGCGAATCAAGTGGTTTGTCTCTCAACGTTTAAATCTTCCAACAGAAACATCATCTTAGGCAATTCGCTCAGAGAATTCAATCAGAAATACGTACGTGAAAACTTTTAAATCATCTTAGTACGAAACGACGATTCAGTATACAGTTTAGAGAAACTGCGCATTTTATGTAAGTTTTCAATGTTATATAGAAAGGCCGGAAATGGCATCTCCTCGACCCCTGCCCTGGACAGCGTCCACAGGTGTTCCTGACCGTTGTGGCTAAGGCAGGCATGGGTAGAAGTGACGCAACACCACCTCCAGCCGCGCTCACTGCCGTATCTAATTAGCGTTCCAAGCGTAAATTCAAAACATTCTATCTTCTGAAATCCATCGGAAGCTCGATGGTTTTTTTTGGATGCCCGGCATTTTGCAGGAAGTCTTACGGGGCGATTAATATTGTTGATGAAGTGCGTGTTCACTGCTGTGTCATTTCTAAAAATAACAAGTTTAGGTAGTGGCCCATTGAGTACAAATATTGGTACTATTCAATTAGGTGCTGAACATTAATTGTTTGTGATTGTGTCGCAATATTTTAATTGTTTCCAAGTTGGAATTATCATATTAATTATGGAAATGTTTGATGTATCAAATGGTATTGATACACAAAATAGTACGGGTAAAATTAAACTGATGATGTACACTTCATTTGTTATTGTCCAATATTAATCGAAAACTTTTTCATAATTCCGAGTTTCTCGTAGAAATAAATCATTTCACTTCTAACGATTCCTAATTTCTGACATTTATGAGGTTTCCAGCGAAATGGTTAACATACTCGTATATCTCCTGCAAGTAAGTTCGCTGAAATGAAAGATCCTTTAGCGAATCTTGGCAATTGCCGCTCCTCGATGGATTTTTAGGATTCCATTATTTCTCTCGAGGTTTTTGATTTTGTCTGTCCTCGTCAGCTCACCTTTGATACTGCGCGTTCACAGCTACCCGCTGCAGAGTCAGCAATACTTGTTGCAGGAGGCAGTGGTCGGTTTGTTTTTGAAGTTAGGTCAGCTCGTCTTTTTCTTGGACTGGTTTTCTTTCCAATATTGGATTGTGCCTTGCGATGGATCTCCGGCGTCGTGCCTTTGTTAGTGTATCGAATTTCGTACTTTGATTTTCCCCACTTCTTCCGATACTTTTTGTGACGTTTCATTGTTTGTTTGTGATAACCGTTTTTTAAGTTTATCTCGAAAATAATAACCGTAATACATATCGATCAATTCAGTAAAAAATTAATTTAGATTACTCGCGTAAGTGAGCGTATTAAACGCTCTCAACACCAACATCGATTTATTGCCATAGAAATAAAAACCTTAATTTTATCAATTGCGTCTGTTGCCCTACTATGAATTTAGAGAAGAATTGTATTTCCGTTATCATATTGCTATTCACTTTATATTATCTTAATTTTCCGTCTTCGTGTTAACTCTGTACTCACTTTATTTTCACTCAATAATATTACTATGTAATTATTTATTTTAAGCTCCCAACTGAACGGTAACGTATTTCTGAATATCTGATGATTGATACTGGAAAATTTACATTAAATTGTGAGGAGAATCAGTTTGAGACAGGCAAGGTATTTTTTACACTAGAAATACCCGCAGAGATCCAATCGTTGCTCATCGTTAAGTCCGGTCGCATTGTTTTAATTTCATATCACTTGCGCGGTTACAGAGCATTTAAAAGCTTGTCGAGATGGTCGGCCCCTGAGCGGCACCGTACAAGTCCGGCATGCCTCTGCAGAGCCAGTGTACAGTACACTGATAGAAACTCGATAAAAAACCTCACCTTGAGTCCAGTGTGCAGGTGATGACGCAACTCGCGCTTGTGTTGCATGCATTTCCAGACAAAAGTTTACGTTGCTTGGAGCCGCCGCGTTAGCCAGCGCCTCAAGTCGCTCTTGTCCTCTGCGACCCTGAGAACTGCTGGTGGCGGAACAACTGATGGGGACTGAATTAATCTGAAGCATTGAGAATTATCATCAAGAAAAAATGTTTTTGCCTACATTAGTCCTGTTTTGATTTCCAATAAGAATAAGGATTCACCTCTCAGTAAATCAATTCGTAAGAATATTAAAAAAATGCGAGAGGATTCGTTCTTAGAGCTTATGAGGCAAGAGAACAAGTGGTACTCTACACTGTATAAAATCAGCTGTATGAACACATTATCACCATCTTATTAAACGACTTAGGGGATACTAGTAAAAACACAAACGTAACTAGTGCACTCGTACATACATCTATTATCCGCTCAGATGGATCGCATATGTTAGCATTTTGATTTGTTCATTCTCGCTTATGTAATGTTATTCTTAGTAACCTATTGTTTACTGCAATTAGTTACTCGCTGATCACTGTCTGCCGTCACTTTCTGTTCACCGATATGTCGTGGCATATTGCAGTACATTTGAAAAATTCAGATTATTACCCATTTGTAGGAATACTACAACTGCCTCCCACCGTCTGCATGATTTCGAAACTAATTGCTTCTCTCGTATAGCAATTTATTAGGATTAATTGAGGCATCATTGTGCGCCATTGTGAAGGCCTCAGCCATGTCAGGGGGTGGCATTGGGATGCTGTTCTATCAGACGGCATACACCGCTGGGTCGCTAAGTCCTCAGTTAAATGCTCTGGAATTGTATGGTTTCCATTTAACTAAGGCTGCTATGTATAAACTGATGATGTATTGCTTGGGTGGTCTTCGAAGAGAGTCCCGATAATTATCTAGTCCAATAAATGTTGAGAGTATTGCAGCGTAGGAAAATATGTAGTACTCGAAGAGTTCATTTTGCCGAGGTCGAGCAGTTGTCGGGGGACTCCCGGCAAGAATCCAAGGGTGTGGCCATCCGCTCTAACCGGGCCAGTGAAACTCTGCCGGACTTGTGTTTCATTAGACCTACTAAGTCCTACAAGGTAAATAATTACCACCCAGCTTGCGTTAAAATAACAGTAATTTTCTCTCCTTGTAGAAAACTGGCTGATTTTCGCGAATAAATCGTGGGTTTTTACTAAATTAAGCAGGGGGAGCGGAACTAGGAGGCCAAACAGGCGATGTTCGTTTGATGCCTCACTCGACAGCGGAGACGAGATGCGCGGCTCCAGAGGTGCACCGGGCGAGTGGTGCAAGTGTGCGGCGCTATTTGCGATAATTTGGTCCTTTCAGCGAAGTGCTAACTTTTTCCATGAATAGCTGCAACCTATTGTTCACGAAATTAATGATATTTTTATGCACATAACGGAATTACAAAAAAAAGAAAATATTGGCAGTGTGGAAAATCGTCGAGAAATATACTGTATCAATGAAAAGGAAAAATTGGTAGACTTACTCGTCCAGGAAAATATGATTCACGTTTTTCGGTCTAATACGTGTACTCATCTTGGGCCATCCAACATATGTACTTTGTGTTTATAAACATTGTGTATATTTAATCAATATCATTATTGCTACCCTCGTTTTTATGCCTCCGTAGTTTGTATTTCTAAAATAAATATTTTTACACGATTGGGTGAAAATATTGAGAAAGAAGAGTAAGAATTTCTTATGCGTTCAGCAGCATTCAACTTTCTGGTGGTTCAGAGAAAGCTTCCATTCAATCTTACTGAAGTGCACACTCTGTACCTCAGCACTGTAATGCACACACTGTACCTCAGCACGGTAGTGCACACGCTGTACCTCAGCACTGTAGTGCACACGCTGTACCTCAGCACTGTAGTGCACACGCAGTACCTCAGCACTGCAGTCCACACGCTGTACCTCAGCACTGCAGTCCACACGCTGTACCTCATCACTCTTTTTTGCGACGTAACATTATGCCAGCATACTTTTCCCTGGAAAGATAGAAAAATCTATCGAACTTTCAATGATGAAAAAATCACGTTTCACTTGAAAGGGTTGAACAATGCCGAAGAATCTAAATTTTTAACACTCTTATACCAACATTCTTCCCCTCAGGGGGCATAGGATAGGCCATAGGCAATAGAGGTAG